>PRKT01002146.1:11189-32897 GCA_003671525.1 Saccostrea glomerata | reverse complement strand
AGCGTAAATATAACTCCTCAGATCTCCTTGAAATTTAATTCTTTGTTTGGCTAGGTAGAAGAAATTTAAACTAAGGACATGCTAGTGGTGACTTCCTGCAGATAGTGGCAGTGACTTGCACGACCATCGTAATCATACATAAAAATCCACATAACAAATCTCGTGAATTGTACTTCCTCATAATGCACTCAGTTGCTGAAAGAGGTTTGACCCTTGCTTCCTATCACTGATCTCCTGAATCACTTTACCAGTCTTTGATATCGCACGCAACACAATGTTACAATGTATATTGCATAGAAAATATCAAAAGTTAAGTATCATCAAGGTGAAATTGTTTAATAGTACTACTAATAATACAACTTATACTGCTAGTATGCATACTTCTAGTATACATAGTAGTAGTAGTAGTAGTAGTAATAGTAGTAGACATAGTAGTCGTAGTAGGTGTTGTAGTGCACTTTTACGAGAAGCACTGACTTTTACGGTTGACAGTTTACATGGACATTTAAACCTGTATCGTCTACGGAGGTACGGAATTGAAAATAGATCAGAAAACCTTTCTTGTGGTCATAGTAATTAGGGGCACTAATAAGTGAAGACCGAGAGTTAGGGGTAGTATAGTTGTCGTTGTCTTCAAGAAAAACTTATCTGTGCTTTGAAATAACCCGTTATTTTTGTTGAATGAAATGTTTAACTAAATATTTCTATTGTAAAAGAGTTTCCGTACACTGTCCTGTTGTAAAAGTAAGTTGTCAACTGTAAAAGTCAGCGCTTCTCGTAAAAGTCCAGTAGTAGTATTAGCAGGAGGAGGAGCACATGTAATTGTAATCATTTAAGTATAAAAAAAAGTCTTAAAGTTTTGCCTATTTTGTTGAAGAAATGTTTAATTCAGGATACTTTTTTGCTTGCAAAAGCAAAAATTATTGTCCCTGTTCTATTAATTTAATATCATATTACCTTCGTCTCTATAAACTATCCTTACGTTGTGGAGACTAAAAGGTTCACCTAAATCAACTTGAAACCATGCTTCCGGTTGGTCAATATCCGTGTGAGCGCAATTAAATTCTTTCTGGTCCGTGTCCCCATCTATTCCATACTTAGCATATCGTTTCTGATAGTTCGAACTCTGTGACACGGATGTCGCATTTCTGCGGCTTAAGTTTTCTGTCGAGAAATGAAACATTATTGAAAAGGGGAGTACTGAATAATGTATTTTCATTTTTGTTTTTCAAAAATCCTCTGTCACTGTGTCTCCTAAAATATAAGATTTATATTTAGCCTTTGATAACACAAAGTCATGAATGGTAATCATAACGAACAGAAACTATTCATTGAAACGAATCAGAAAATAATCGTTGGTTGGAACAGGTGCCATAGAGGAGTAAATAACCAAAGAAGGTCAATACAGATTTTATTTTATCTCTCACCAATCGTATTTTTTATTAGAAAAACAAAGGAGTACGTTGTACTTTTCTGTTTACCCTTAAGGACAGATGATACAAACAAACTTTTTATCAACAAATTTTAAAATAACTACTTGGATCACATTTAAAAAAGTAAAATGAATAAGTTTCACCGCGAAGTTTTTTTTATTCTTTATTCAAATTTTCACAAAAAGGGATTTGAAGTAAAAAAATATTTGTATAGATTAATAAGGATGGTTTCGGAAGGACAGACTTTTGAACATCACAGAAGGTTTCAATTTCTTTATATTCTACAAATTCGTTATTTGCTTTATTTGCAATGAAATTAGGCCAAAAAAATATATACCGATCCAGGCATCCGTTTTTTGTTTGTATCATTTGTCCTTAATACTAAACATGGTTAAGCACTCTAATAATTTTCCTTTGGATTAACTAAAAAAAACCTACTTTACCCGCTTAAAATCAAAAGAGTGTGTATGGAAATCTGTCCTTGTAAATGAATTGACGGATGCGAAATTGAAGCCCAATCACTAGTGTTCTTAATTTGTTTCCGTATTCATGAATAAGCGTTACACAGCACTGTGCCGTATATTGTATTCATAAAATAATTTGTTTGCTGTGCTATTGCAGCGTTGTTCGCACCAAAGCTGCTGATATATAAAGTTCTTTTGAAGTACACAAACAGTGCATATAAGTTCAAAATTGAAAAAAAAAACAACATTTAGATGAAAGTAATAGAATCAAATTCCTTTTAGTAATCAATTGAATTATAAACCATTTTTTTTTCCTCAATTTGAAATAATTCACGCAAAGAAACGTAAAGTTTTAAAAGTGTGCAGAAAACGCCCTTTTTTTTATTCAAGTAGAATAATTAAATTACCAAAGTTTTTTTTTGGAAGAAATAAATATTTTATAAGAAATATATAGTTTATCAAATTTATTATCTTTTTTGTATTAAGTAAAGGAGAAAGTCCGAAAACTGTCTATTTTGTAAGAGAAAGAATTGTTCGAGGCCCAAAGGGCCGAAAAAAAAATTAGATTTTTTTCTTACAATTTGAGGACATTATCCTTCTTAGAACATTTTTTTTTATTTTAACTTAATAAACTGTCCCAGGTGATGGTTTTGTATTTACTATGATTACGAAACATACTTAATTGTCCAGAGAGTGAGGGATGGAAACAATGGCTGTATAGTTTAACTTAATGGAAAGTGTCAAGTAAATTTAGATTTAAATGATAGCTCACTTGATTAATGATCATGTAAAGCTTCCTGACTTAAGAAGTACTCATCAGATTGAGAAAGTAATGCATATTTCTCAAAAAATACAGGCCAAAGGGTGGTTAATATTCTAATGTAGGTAAGCACAAGCAAAGGCCTGTAGGCATGCAGATTCTGAAATAAGTGTTCAATTTTTGACACAAAATTCCGCAAGATGATGAAAGTGTATGGAAAAGATGAAAAATTGTAATACCTGTCCTAAAAATGATTCCACCTGCAGTGGATCTGGTGAGATTATCATTTTATCAGTAGGTATGCCTTGCTCTTTTAAAGTTTGAATTGCTGATGGATAGATATCTTTAAACATAATAAAGAAACGTCTGGATGTGGATGTTTTGAAATTAATTATGCATCAGGATTTTATATATATGTGTCTTTTTGCATTGGATTTGTCATTTCCAAAGATGATATACATGTACTGTTGAACGTTTCATTTATAAATGTTTATTATTTATGGATAATATATTCTGTATAATATAAAAAGAAGTATTTGCCTGTTTTCATAAGTAATGAGTTTCAGAAAATATTTTGCATTTTACAAAATGTATGTATTGTTTTCAACATTTAAATCTTACACATTACCCCTAGGTGCACTTAAGGCTGACAAAAAGCTGTCCATTAAGTTAAAAAATGAGAGTTTAGTCAACGTAATGTACGGTTAACGTAACATACAAGTTTTAAATATCAAAATCTATTATGCTGTGTGATGTACTAAAACAAAAAGATAACATACCAAAAGTATTTCAATTTTAAAAACTTACCATACCCTCTGATGATGCTTAAAATTTGTAAAAGATACACCCAATACATCCAAGAATTAAACGACATTTTCACAAAAAAATGGAATAAAAATTCTGCTAGCAACTACATGTAGCAATTTATATTAAGCAATCCATATTTGTGTCACAGATTGTAAAATTTACGCTCAACGACATAAAAATTGAACTTCTAAAATATACATAAAACACTTTAAGATAAAGTTCATGCTTAAATATAAATGAAAAGGGAAGCAGGGAAAAAAACACGATTAATTTTAGATAAAGGAGCGATGAACTCCGCTTCCTGTGCATGAATACATTTATAAAAAAAAACCTCCCTCTCACTATCTTATTTATCCGCCTTTTTATATACATATAGATTTTGAAAACTTTGGGACTAAAGCTTATTCAACTGAATATACAAATTAAACAGAAAGACAGCTATCGGTACTTAATATAAAAAATGAGGAAACAAATATGTGTATTGATCAATTTTACTATATACAGTAAATGTTTCGATATGAAAGCAAAGACCTTTGGACCGATGAATCAAATTTGTTTTATTCCTACTTCGTTACATCAATACTCGTTTAACAAATTTGAATGTAAAATATCAGTACACTGTACATAAGCCAATTTGCAATATATACTGAAAGGTAAAAGAAACGCATGAGAACATAATATGCGAAAATATTTGTACTTTATGGCCGAAAATAAAAATTGGGCAGATGTGTATTTTGATTACTTTGCACTAAAATAGCTGGCCAAAACTACTCAACCATGAAAATTAAAGCGTCACGTAGGGAAAGTGATAAAAAGCCAAAATCACGCGCATATTGATGATGACAATTTTGTGAAGAAGTATAATAAATATCTGGGAGTGCTGTTGTATCAATTTGTTTTAGACAATTAAAGTTTGTCATTGATTGGTAAAAAAAATCGCATCTGATGAATTGCTGTTCCGAACTAAAGTGCCCAACCTCCGATTTTTTTAAATTTTTAAATGTTCATTGGGGAATCAAACAATTTATGCTTGATTTCAAAATAAACAGTCTCATATACAATAAATTTTATTGACTTTTTTAAATAACATGAAATGTGACATCAATGTTTCCTTGCACTGATCTAAAAAGCTGTCATAAAATGCATCTAAATCTGATGGTTCACAACGATCATCACCTCCTTTAGCTTCTGTCGAAGAGGGAAATTATTTTAACATAAATATTTTTTTAATCTTGTACCTTAAAAGCATTTTGTCAAATAAAATCTTAAATATAATCAATAAATCTCAATTTCTAGCAATTTACATCACATCTTATATTTTTGGCAAATCGTCTTTCGAACTATTTATATACAGTAGAAAAAAAAAGCACACAAACTTTTTCATCGATAATCTTGTGTATTTGAATCACAGTAAATCCTTTATTTCGGAGTAAGTTTAGCAGGTTGATAAATACGTAAAATTCCACTTCTTCATGAAACACATCTTGTCCCTGCTCTTTTATCATTCATATTTGGTTCAATTTTTTTTATAGTTGTGTCAAGTTAACAGAGGTTAATAAATCATATGTATTCAGAGATTCAAACAACAAAGGGTGTAAAAAAAGTCAGGTTCTAAGTCCAGAATTAAATAATAAAACAGCAAAGATAAAAAACAACTTAATTTCGTTCTTTTACATTTTGAACACAGTCAGGCATATACCTACGAAAGCCCAGAAAGCTCATTCGAGATTCGAAATTCGAGTTTCGAGATTCAAGATCCAAACTAACCAATCAAAATGCGGCTTGAGAATTCAATTACTCCCCTTCATTAATTTGTACTATTAAGAAATTGTTGAGTATTTTAATACTGAAGAGGTCATTTGATTAAAATGACATAATAGTAAAATTAGATTAACAGTACATGCATCCCCCCTTATTTTCCAAACAAAATCTTTTAACTATTGAAAATGTTCATCGAAGGGTCGGTTGCCAAGCACCCCTCCCCTACGTTTTGGTGCAGTGGTGCGGTATGGTCGAAGAAGTTTAAGTACCCCCCTTTCACGCCCCGAAATATGATTTTCGGGTTTGGACGAATTTTTCTGTCAGTTTTTATTTTCAGGTTTGAAATAATATTTTTGTCTGCCCCCCTCCCCCACCCCACTTTCAAAATCGATGCTTCGTATCTGTAATAATTAGTGCTACGGGTTTCAAAGTGGATAGTGTTTGTGACACGGTATTAGAAAGTTTCCAGTGACCAAGTTTATGATAACAATAGACAGCTCCTTAAATACGGATGGCTGAAACATGCATGCTTAAAAAAGATAACAACCCATTGCGAATAATAAATAACAAAAATCATTGTAAATCCTCCTATATCCATCCCAACACCAAAAAATAGGGGTCATCATGGAAATTGAACGTTATTTTTGAATGGACATAAGCATAAAGTCACTGTTTTCTATAGTATATTAATTGTAAATCTTTGTTTTAATATCAGACTCTATGAATTGAATTTATTTTCTTACCCCAAGTAAAATTCTTAGTTTGAAACGGTTTAACTATAAATGGTGATGTCTCTAAATACGGGCATGTAATCTATATAGCTGAGATATTCCCAAAATTCCCAAATCAAGACGATGAACAACCATCAAACAATCATATTATCAAAAAGCCCTTTAAAAAGCGGCACATTATTATTTTTTTCTCAATGTAGAAGAGCTGACAGGTGAGACCAAGAAAGGAAAAATTAAATTCATTAAATTAATGTGAAGAAAACGCGTAATGTTTTTGGTCACATATGATTTTCATCCAAATTCTCTTGTGTTTTACACCCTCGTAAATTAAACAGTATTGAGAACACAATCCAAAACAAAAAGGGAAAATCAAAATTCCCTTTTTTTCACCCACGGTTTACAATCTGAAGTCATTTTGGTCTTAAAATCCTTATTTGTGTCTCCACAAGTTCCTTTTTTGAAGATTTTTCTTAAGTATTTGAGGAACGTTCCTCTTTATACACTTCAGATGCATTTGTTATGACCAGACTTTTGAGGAACGTTCCTCTTTCTACACTTCTGGTGCATTTGTTATCACCAAACATTTGAGGAACGTTCCTCTCTCTCTCTCTCTCTGAACTTCAGATTCATTTAGTATGACCAGACATTTGAGGAACGTTCCTCTCTCTTAACTTCAGATGCATTTGTTATGACCAGACATTTGAGGAACGTTCCTCTCTCTGAACTTCAGATGCATTTGTTATGACCAGACATTTGAGGAACATTCCTCTCTCTAAACTAAGATGAATTTATTATCACCAGACATTTGAGTAACGTTCCTCTCTTACATGTGCACATACAGTTTGTATTTTTAAATACTTTAAGAATCTTAACACATGAGACATTTGAGGAACCTTCCTCTCTCAAATTCACTTTTTCTGAAGACATCTCATGAATGGTCAAACATCAGGCATTTGAGGAACGTTCCTCGCTCGAATTTAATTATTACTGTAGGCATCTCAAGGATTGTCAAATATCAGGCATTTGAGGAACGTTCCTCTCACAAATGGTTGTCTCGTGAATTGTCAAACATTAGGCATTTCAGGAACGTTACTCACTAAAATTTAACATTGTTCACACAGGATACTTACATACATGTATGAGAAACGTTCCTCTCTCAGATTTGTATATGTTGATACCTTATTCATATTAAATCAGGCATTTGAGGAACGTTCCTCTCACAAATGGTTGTATTTCTGTTGATTACTTATACCTCATGAAGCTTGCAACCCGTCCATTTGAGGAACGTTCCTCTGTCTTGTAATGAATATCTGTTGATACATTGCAAAGCCCACTTAAAAATATCTTTAAAGGAGCGTTCCTCTCTAACATTATCATGTGTTTTGTGATATTTTATTAGTTTTTATCGTACATGAAGAATTTGGGAAACATATCTCTCTTTTATATGAAATGCAGTACATATTCATAGAAACATTTTTTATCTGTACACACTCTACAAAATATATATGAAAAATCATTTTGTCATTTTATAAAGTACTTTTTGAATTAAGGCTTTCTTTAAGCATTATATAAACTAGGTACAGGAACAAACAAATTTTTCCACTTCGGAACAAGCATGTGCAATGTGCAGTGTTCATGTATCAACTCAAAGGGCTTTTTCACTGAATGGCAGTGTGATCACATATTACAATGTCTTGGTTAACAGGTTAATACCCACAGTATTTTTCCTTTCTACCACGAAATTAAACCAAAGTTGTGATGAAGGTCAACCATGTTTCTTTCTCGGTTACATCTTTCCCTCATAATAGAGACGATTCCGATTCTTTGGTCTCCAAAGGTTCATAGCATTTTTTCATCAGTCAAAGTAAAACAGCCTCAACAAGTTTCTTGGGTGTCATCTTCTGTAGGAAAAATCTCACATTCAGTACAGCGGCTTGTCGTATTATCAAAGATGTGAATCAGGCAAAGTTAGAATAATCGAAACATAGTGTACATAATAACAAGTTTAGATGTATCATCTAAAAATTAAATAGACTGGAAAAATCGATATAAAAAAATTGCAAAACTTAAATTAAAATTTTGAACTTTAAATTGCCCATGAATTATGAAAGCATTTCCATACTGTATTAAGAATATTGCAAATTTGACACTTTCTATCTTTCTCATACTATTTTAATGAAATACTGTAAATGTTTTATGTTTGGAGTGTACTATATTTGGCGGAACTTGATATTTTAATAAGTTAGTGTAGGTATGATTTAGCGCATTTTAATGTTTTATGTTTAAGTCAGTTAGTGTTGTACTTAAATTAGCGGATGTTTCTTTCCGCCAAAAAGCTAAAAAGAATACACCGCCAAATGTTACACGTTTACAGTAATAACTCTGATTTGCAAATTATGTCTGAGAAAAATCATTCTCCTTTATATCTTGCATGTAACACTAATTTAAAAACTAAGTGACAATTGGAAATGTAAATTATAATAATATATAGGTCTTAAGCTCCATACTCCTCCAATGAACATTTTATATACATGTATGATAATATAAGTCATCAATTTTTTAAATTTATTTCTCTTTTTCCATAGTGCATGTAGGTGTCATATAATATTTCATGGGTTTTATTAATGTATTCTTTAATTTACACGAACCTATTTTCATTCTGAATCTAAATTTGTATTATATTGTAGTACTATTGTGTATTTCTTAAAACTGAAGAATTGATTCTATAATAGGGATTTGTCTAGTAACCCTAATTCCTGCATCATTCTCTACTTTAAAGATAAAGACTTGATGTCTTCCTGGCCCCAGCTCATTGTTATTAATCACTGCATGCCAATCATATATGCTCATGGAACACTAGCTATAGGCGATCAGCTCTGGCAACTATCTGTCCCCTGTGACTTCATGGACAGTAAAGATCAGTGCTGATGCTATGATGACTTGATCGTGTTATAGATAAACATGTCTCTGCAGTCAGAAGATTGAAGCAATTTACATTGTAGAACAGAACTCAAACAGTGAGAGAATTTAGATCTTGTTAGAGTTTTAAATTTTACTCTTATTTAATTTGGATAGTTTCAATATATTTAAAAAACAAAAAATGTAATGAAATTTATATACGCTGTAAAACTTTACTAATTATTCTAGTTCGGGAATAACAAATCTCAGGCTAAAATCTGGTTTGTACATATTAAATGCAAAGAAACATTCCACAGAATTATTTTGTAAAAAAAAAAAATAATAATAATAATAATGTGAAAACAAAATCTCCTGCACTTAATTGTCAGATCTTAAGGAAGCAGGAATAAGAATCCATATTTCCAAAAAAAAAAAAGCCCTTAAAAAATGTTTTATTGATTTAGAATATTTTATTAAATTATTAGCACATGTATTAAAAGAAGTTTTGTACTGAGTAATACAGTTCTACAATTTTTTATTTTTATTGATTGGTAATTGCTCATCTTCCTTCCCCCTTTCCAAAGTTAGATACTTTGATTATGAAACTATCTTTGATTTAATTGTTAATTTCAGAAACATGCACTCTGAATTTCACAGATTTCCTATATCTTGGATTGCAGTGTGGGTCATTTGGGATTTAATAATTTAGCCAGCTGCAGCAAGGTCAAAAGTCTATGTTATCTGTAAAACTCGAGGTCAATTTATATAACCCCGGTCTTATCTGCTTTCATTATGTAGAAATAATTTAAGAAGATTTTCTTCAACTCTTTGAAATTACATTCACCAACATTGGAACACTGAGTTTCTAAGAATAAGAATTTCATTGGTGTACATATCAGGCATGTGTTATAAAAATGAACCTTTCTTATGAAACTGAATAGTGCATTTTTTCTCCGCTTTAACCTAATAAATAAATAAAACAAAATTACGGCTATATGCATAAAATGATGGAAGTATCAACTAGTGAAACCGTTACTCGTATTTTTAGTAATACCATTTTTCTTTTATCAGGAACCGGACACTGAGTACACAAGACATGATCTGCCGATCGATCATACATATAAAATGTTTAACTAATATACAATTTTTTAAGATCTGAATTAAAAATACTTATCTAATAAGCATATTATAATAAGTTAAAATTTCAAATAAATGAGCTCTGGTCGAAATATTTTACCTTCACCGAGTCATTTATGACCTTCTTAGGTCCCACTTTCTATCATACGAAGGCAACAACACCTTACAGGTTAAAATGCATTTTATTTATTTACATTGAAAATAATCGATCCCGGACCTTTAGAATGATAAATTCTACCCAGTTGCTTGTTACACTTTGCAATAGTGATCTTAGTTGGTTTGATAGAATTAATCAAGTTTCTGAATTTTAACTTATGGAAAAATTTCACACTGTCACGGGTGTGAATATGTCCAAATATATTCGACTGTGACAGAATTTGTGCGTTTCAGGCGCTTGGGCGCACGATAATTTCAAACACTGGCTGCATATTCCCTTGCATGAACAAAACTAAGTTAATGATAAATAAAAAAGAAAGACCTTCATTGTAGATCAGATTTCTACGGGATAGTAAGCGTAACTATATCTAGTGTATTCTCAAAGTTACTTCCTTTTAATTACTAAGACACAGGCTTGAACTTAATATTTTCTTAAATTATCCGTACAATATAAAAACCTATATATTGCTATAGAATTTTACAAGAAAATTTAAAAATCTTAGTTTTTGAAACTTTGAATATCTGCTTTAAAAAAAAAAAAAAAAAAAAAAAAAAAAAAACATCCTCGCACTTTCACAAACTAATTTTGTTTTTAATACTTAAACATTTTAATTTTGTTGTGGTTTTAATGAGAAATAAAAAATCTATAATACAGATAAATATATTTTTTTTAAAATAAAGAATTAGCTCATTCATCAACAAAAAAACACACACAATTGCAATATTTTATCACGTAGACTTCCCTTTGGGGGTAAAATAAAAAAAAACAGTAGGGCTTTAACGTAATTACCAACATTTATGCCTTTTAACCATAAAATTTGTCTTTTACGCCTTGGAAAATTTCACAAGTGAATTATGGTCACAAAAAATCAAGAGTTATTGGATTATTCTAAAGTATCACTTTTAAACCAGTCATATATGATTCCCTGGATAAACGACTATACTAAGCGTGGTATTGAATACGCATAGGAAGACAATATCATCATAAACATTGATGAAATAAAATTCTTTTTCCTTAATTTTGCAATGAAATGCATGGGCATGTTAAAAGTTTTAAAGGAACATTAAGCAATTAAATCTTCATAATTTTGAATACTAATTTCCAGTTCCTTTGTTTGTAAGTCTTCTTAAATTTCAATAAATTACTAAAAATGCTATAAAAATTGCATGTAAATGAATTTCATGTTGAATTTATTTAATAAAACCAATTGTTTTCAGTGAAATTATATGTGCATTATATACAAAAGAAAATATAGAAACTACACGTTAAATAGCGGAAATTTATTCAAATTAATATAAGTATGGAGGACAGAATTTTCACTATGCTTCATTTATTTAACCGCAAAGTTTAATCATTACTTCGGAGTCAGCAGTTGACAATAATTCTGAGAATTTGAAAAAAGAGCTTTTACAATATAAACACTTTGAAACTTTGATTTACTTTGGTTATTTATGATATCATAAATAAAATTGCATAAAGAAGATTGTAAAATATTTTTGGAAATTTTTACCATTCAGTTAATAGAAGTTACAGATGTGAGCTCCAAGATAGAAATTAACATTGATTTTGGCCACTAGGATTTGACCTTTGCCAAATTTTGCAGAATGCGGCTGTTTACTTGTTTACCAAGAGATGTAACAATTAGGATTTAAGTGACCAGAGTTTGATCCTTGGTAGAAATTAGCTACATTGTACCACTAATAATATTTAAAGATATTGCAAACAATTTTTTTAAGTGAAATTAAAATTAAATGGGGGGTCGATCACGGATAATGTCAAATTAAATTCAGAGCAAAATTATAAGTCTCTACGCACAAGGTGTTTTATTATAATCATATTCTCTCTATATATATTTTCGATGGAAAAACGATTTTTAATATTGAAAGGTTGAAGTTTTTATTTTTTGTTTTATATTTTGGTATATTTTGTACTTTCTGGAGAGTGCTGCTGCTTTAATTGACATTTTTTAATAAGTTAAAATTTCAAGTAAATGAGCTTATGTCGAAATATTTTTACCTTCACCAACTCGTTTATGTCCTTATCAAAATATTATAATTTCCCTGTTAAACCAGTAAAAAAATGATTCCCTGGATATACGACTATATAAGGCGTGGCATTGAACGCACATTGGTAGACAATAACAACATGAATAATTTTTTTTCCCTAAATTGTTCAATGAAATACATCTAAATACTAAAAATTCTAAAGGATCATCACACAATTAAAGCTTTATTACTTATATACAAATTTCAATTCCCTTTGTTTGTCTGAATTTCAAATAATTAGTCAAAAATGTTAACTAAACTAATTTGAAGTTAACAAATTAATGGTACATGAATATATAGAAAATACATGTGAAATGGCGGAAATTCATTCAAATTAAGTAGTAACAAAAATAACTTTGGAGGGCAGCCTTGTTCATGCACTTCATTTACGTAACTGCATAGTTTAATTAATACTTTGGAGTCAGCAGTTGACAACAAATCTAGGAATTTTACAATATTTTTTTCACTGTATTTTCTAATATGAAGTCTTTGAGATCTCTGTGAACCTTTCACCTAAAGCCAGGTCACATGATCAGTGACGCATGGTAATTAGTTATTGTAGTTGAATTCTATATAAATAGACATTTACAGGAAGATGTTATTCACATCTACATAAGCCGGAGAACAAGTAAGGTAAACGGTATATAGAAAAGATTTGATCAGTTATTATGACTAGTGTTGTATACCTTAATTTTTTTTAAATGAGAATATTTACAAAGAGAGATGTTTTAGGTTTAAATGTATTGAGAATAAAAATGTAAAAGGAAATCAATGACCTTAACATCCTTTTCTTTTAAGACGCATTTTTAAATAGTATTTTTCTACTTGAGTTTGTTTAACGCAATTCGTCTCTTATGTTTGTTTGTATATCTATCTGTGTTGACATAAAAAAGTAATCTCATTAAATAAATGCTTTTGATATTCAAAGTAAAGAAATTCAAGAACATCGGATTCCCTTCATTGCAGTTCTCACACAATAAAACCCCACTCTGCTCCCTTAAGGAGGCTAGATGGTCAACAAAGTATTCTTTTTTAACCACCAGATATAATTTAATCTTTGGGATATGATACTTTAAGCTGTAAAACTATTATTTGGCAAAGAAAAAATTCATGAATTTTAATCTATAAACTTGATCATTTTATTTTATCTTTACATGGAGCTCTTCTTCTAAAGGAGATCAAAATAGTCTAAAAATGGCCACGACCCACCAGCCTCTTTAAGTCTGTTCTTAGTTTATGTTCTAAGGGACGATATTTTCCTTACATTTAATTGTATTTAAATGTATTAATTTTTCAGGATTTCTGAGAATCAATAGAAGATGAACAGTTTGTGGTTTGTCTGTTTACTGGCCGTGGCGGTGGGAGGGGCAACCGTGCAAAAAGAGAATGTCCAGTCTTTCGACATTAAGGAGGCAGAGAAACACCCGGAACAGTTATATATCCTTAAAACAAACGCAGGGATCAACTATCAACCCTATGAACAGGCCTGGAAGGAATTCAAAATCTTGCATGGTATGGCAATGTAATTTTAATCTTTCGATGTACAAGTGAAGGGATGGTTAACGTAAGCGCAGAAAAAATAAGTTTTTGCTATAACCAATATAAATCTTTCAATTTTGTATATCCATTTAAGACATTTTCTTAAAAAAACTAACATAAAGGAAATAAATCTTTTTGTCGATAGATTTGTTCACTTTAGCTATTAAACCATGATAAACAAAGATCTAATGTTTATACTTATAAAAATTGTTTCTGTTTATCGAGGTAAACAATGAATGTATTGTCTTTAAAAAATTTAATAATAATTTCCTGAGGACTTAATCTTTTTTAGTTTTCCTGCAGTAGAAATGTTCTGCATATCATTTTATCTTTATTTCAAAAACAGTTTATATATATATATATATATATATATATATATATATATATATATATATATATATATATATATATATATATATATATATATATATATATATATATATATATATATATATAAATTTTAAAAATTTGTATTTAAAATGTAGGAAATGTGACTTTGGCAGATAAAAATTGAGAGCGTAAGATGTCATATTTAAGAAAATACATTATATACGGTGATTTATTTGTTCCACCCACCCACCCACTCCCCAATGTTTAATTGGTGTTAGATAGTGAATTAGAGACTTTATATACTAGTACCTCTAATGATATAATATAGGGTTATTGAACTTATATTGGTGAATATAGGCACGAGTTGGCTGTTCAAATGCACGAGCTTGCCCAAAATTCAACAATATAAGTTCAGTAACTCCTTTATTATATAGCTAAAACATTTATTATCATAATTTATAATAATTATTCCAACGAAAAAAACCCTCAAATTAATGATTTTTCAGTATCGGTATTCAAATTAACATCTGTTCTGTTAGCGTTCAATATCGCATCATTCCGATGACCCTACCGAGCGATATGATTTGCTTATTTATGTTTTAATGGGTCTAATACGTACTATATTTTAATAAATAATTTCATTTCTCTGTGAAAAATAAACACATCTTACCTAAATGCCACTTCATTTCTTTAGTTTAGCTCTAAGAAATTGACCAGACGACTTTTTTTGTTCACAACGGAGCGTTCGATATTGAACGCTCGTATTCGGAATGTTTCGGGCATACTCATATTCGTAATTCAAAGTTAGCGTTCAATAACGCGTCAAGATATTGAACGTTAAAATTCTCTAGATTTCTGGTAGTATTTCATTAGAGACTATTTATTAGCTATATAATAATATTTGTTACTGCAGGTAAAACTTACAAATCTCGTAAAGAGGAAATCCACCGCTTTGAGATTTTTAGAGAAAATATCCAGAAAATTGAGGAACACAACCGATTATACCACCTGGGGAAAACATCTTACTATATGGGGGTTAACCAGTTCACAGACCTGGTATGTCATGCACGATTACTTGTACATCACTTCCTTAAAAATACTATAGTTAACTATAGTTTACTGTACATAACTATAGTTTACTATAGTGCGCACTTTGACACAATAAAAACTTTGATTTACTACATTGACAACGTTCATTTACTATAGTAATCACTTTGACAATATAAAACTATAGAAAATTTATTATTGATTTTTTTTTTGCTTGTGTTGTGACATTTGCTCATCTTCAATGCATGTATCAGTCAGGTCTATATTTTCTGAAAACAGGTAAATTTTTAAATGTTAGTAAAATTGCCAATAAAAGTACAAAAATTATGATATCAGGGGCATTTTAATGTGCAGTTATTATTCATTTCACAGTGGCAAGACCCTGATAAGTATAAAAATTCTACATATTATATAAAGTATATGAAACAGACAGCCAAACTTCGGTATCTCAAACTCAATGAGATCGAGAAAACACTTTGAGATATATGAGGTTTCGAGATATTGAAGGTACAATGCGTACAGAAAATGTGTTTGGGGCTTCCAAACCACATCGAAATACCCATAGTATTTGGTATATCCTTGTTCAAGATACGGAATTACATCTGTACATTACAGATACATTATAACTACCGGTTTGTTACATTGTCACATCTCCTTGTATAGTAATCCTTAAGTGGTTCCTTAACAAATGACCACATTAAGGATATTATTTACGGTAGGTTATTAAAAAGTTCACGAACTTTCTCAATATTTACAAAACTACTAGTCAAATCACAATGAAACTTTGCAAACTTTAGAGGTATACCAAATGTTGTATAAAACGCATATATTATAAAATGTTTTGCTCCATGTTTGTGACGTCAAATTGTGAAAATGTCTTCAATATTTAGATCACTTTAGTGACAAAACCAATTTAGATCACTTTCGTGACAAAACCAGTTGACTTAGTTGTACTCCTGCAATGAAAAGTTGTAAAGTTAAACGTATATCTTTGAATTTCCTGTGCACCATTATGCAACAGTAAATGATGATGCCATTTGTTGATTTCAACTGCAATGAGAACAAATATTGTCATTGGCTTAACATGACATCACGGTACCACCGATTTTGTGCTCTTCAACATAATTGATTGATAGATATTATATGCGTTGTCCTCAGTATCTCATTATTTTGTACTTAAAACTCCGTCTTGCGGTCACTGCCATAGTGAACTTGTCATCTGAGGAAAGGGTAATTTTTTATTTTTTCATTTTTTTCATTTGTAGAAACATGAAGAATTTGTGAAATACAATCGTTTGAATAGAACCTCAGTGAAGTATAGTGGATGTTCCTCACATCTTTCAGCCAAGGATCTTGTGGCTCCAGAGTCCGTTGACTGGAGAAAAGAAGGTTACGTCACAGGTGTTAAGAATCAGGTAAGTGTTGAACTTATTGTTAAGGTTCACTCATATGAAATTTTTCTTTAATTTTTATTATTTTCCAAAGGAAATGTATATGCTGAATAAAATACAAACAATTAAAGCATGGCTTGCATGGGCAAAATTTGACAAAAAAGGTACTTAAAATTGACAAATTTCTAAAGGAATAATACACATTGTGTCATTAAGAGTTATCTGTCTTATCAGAGTATCAATGTACCTTAAAGGAAAAATGACCTGTTCGAGACAGGATCTCATTAATCAGTTTCACATGCTTTAACATAAAGAAGCGTGTTCAGAAAAACAATGTATGATTATATGGTTATAAAACTCTCTCTTATTTAGGGTCATTGCGGTTCCTGCTTTTCTTTTAGCACAGTAAGTTGGAATTTTAAAAAAAAATCATTTAAAGGATGCTCTTCTTTACTCAAAGAGATTCAAAACATAACATCAGTGTTTTACTTACTTCATTTTATATTTAAAAAAATATACTTATTACTAATTCTATTAAAAATATGGAATTACTATCCTCCTTTATAATTTTCTCGTCAGTTGATTAGCTCTATATTGGCTTTATGAACATCAATAAAATCTTATCGGGTCTTTCCGTTAGAGGTTGTAAAGTTACATTTTCGCTAGTGGGAATGGCTGGAGAAGTTAGTGATTGCTCTGTACATTTGACTTTATAGACAGGTGCCGTAGAAGGACAGCACTTTCGTAAAACAGGTGATCTGGTTTCCCTTAGTGAACAGCAGCTTGTGGATTGCTCTGGGTCATTTGGAAATGAAGGCTGTCATGGAGGATATCCTGAAATTTCATTCATGTATATCAAGTCAGTAGGGGGGATCCAGACTGAAAAGGATTATCCATACAAAGCAAAGGTACTTAAAAATTTACATATTCACTAAGCGAACAGGTAATGATTGATTGATTGTATGTTGTTTAACGTCCCTCTCGAGAATTTTTCACTCATATGGAGACCTAACCGTATGCCGGTGAAGGGCTTCAAATTTTGACCTGTACTCGGCACTCAGTGCCATTGAGCAGTGAGGGATCTTTATCGTGCCAACGCCTGCCGCTGACAAGGGGGTGCGGTTTTTAAGGTCTCATCCGAAGGACCCGCAACTTTCACTTCAAAGTGCCGAGCGCATGGCGAAGGAACAGTTGCTACCCATTTTAACGACTAGGTCAGTTGCGGCCGAGATACGAACTCATGACCTCCCGATCACGGAGCGAGCGATCTACCGACTGAACTACCGTGAACAGTCGCGAACATGTAATGAAAAGATATATAAACGAGTCTTAAAACACTCCCGTTATTATCACCTTCATCAACTGCATACAGAGTGTATATCTCTCAGTTGATTCGATACGTAAGAGCATGCTGTACAATTTCTAAAACGAGGTAAATTATTGACAATCAAGTTTATGAAACAAGAATAACTGCAGTCTTGTTTAAGATCATTATTTCATTAAATTCCATGGTCGATACAATGACCTTGTCAGCAAATACAAATCACCATTGATTCAAATGTTGACTACCAAGTTTTTCCTACCAATTTTTAGTCCATTTTTTTTACACATTGAATTGACGACGGATTTTCCCGTTAATTCCCGAATATGACAAGGAGAACACGGCGGATGTGATTGTTCGGCAAGGGTTGCTCACTCCTACATGGCACTTGATCCCAACTCAGATGATTTGGAAATCCTTGTTTGATATTTCAATTTTGTATTGTTTTAAAGACTTTGGGTCTTGAATACTGTTCTTTATATCAATATATTTCATTACAAGTGATTGCTATAAATTCTTCTATTTCACCCTTCCGTGTCTCATTTATAGAAAAATAGATGTAAATTTGAACACGAAAATGTTGCCGCAACAGTCAGTGGATGTGTTTATGTTGAGAGTGAAAGTGAGGAAGACCTGAAAAACGCTTTAGCCGAGGTGGGTCCGGTCTCTGTGGGAATAGACGCCAGTCACGAATCAATACAGCATTATGCTGGAGGTGAGATATACATGTACTTGTAGTTTTACACGTTTTATATGAGCAGAGCCAGAATGATGACGCTTTGAATTTCAATGTCTAAGAAAAAGGAAAAATAAGGGAATAACTATCTTCCAATTTGGTATTTGCGACCGTTATGCTGATTTTACGGTCGCAAAATGAGTTTTACCGGCGACGCGTAAGAGGAGACGGTAAAACGAATGGTTGCGACTTTTAAATTAGCATTAACGGTCACAAATTCCAAATTAAAATTATAATAGCTATTCCCATTCTAATGCAGTCCTTGCATGTTGTTCGTTGTTTACGTCCTCTTTAATGGATTTTCGTTATATCAAATACGTCACGGAGCATTGTAGTTTTGCGTCGCTCTATTATGAAGTCACAATGAAATCATTTCAATCTCATTAATGCTCGTTTTACTACTTCAAACATTAGTGCATCAGCAAATCAAAACGTGTTTTGCGAAGTAATTGTATTAGAACTATTGTTTTTTATCCGTTTCTCAATGACACAAAACTCTGGTAAATTGATTGTCCGTTTTTTAATGTGATATCAAAGAGTTGTGCAGTATGCAAGAAAAGTATAAGATATATTTATTTTCTTTGTCCCTCGTTGGTGTAGGAGTGTATGATGAGCCAGAATGTAGCTCGTTTTGGTTGGATCATGCAGTCTTATCTGTCGGATATGGGACTGAAGGTGGAAAAGACTACTGGATTGTTAAAAACAGGTAAAGAGATTTGTCCTATGTTTGAAAGAGCTCATCATTTTTCACATTTCATGCCTTTTGTAGAGACAAATAAAGGATAATTCCTGCTGTCTCATGTATGTATTCTTAACTTTTTCCTACTGTAGTTGGGGTCCAGAATGGGGTATGGATGGGTACGTCTTAATGTCAAGAAACAAAGACAACCAGTGTGGAATAGCTACCGAAGCCAGCTATCCTCTTGTTTAGAAATCAGGGTGAGTTTATTTAGACTTAAATAGCAAAACTGGTTTCTCGCATCAGAAATTTGTAAAGCATATAGACCTACATGTAGCTAATAAGGGCACAAGTACGAAAAGCTAATTAAGATTTTTTCTTTCTTTTTTTCTTTTAAGACAAACCTTCTTATCGTCAAAGTTAATGGAATTTTGTTTTTACACAATATTTGAATATTTCCCATCACATGCCCATGAATATGTTTTTTGTTTACAGGTATACGGATAAAATCATTCAAAAGGACGATAAATCCCACAAGAAAAACCAGACCCAAAACGGCAGATACATATCTGTATGATGCTATGATAATTCAAAAACCCCAAAAGCAGACACATTTCCGTATTTTTTTTTATTTGAGTACATTTACAACTTTTATATATCTTTAAATTATACATATAAATGATTTAAACTAACACTTTGTGGCGTTTTATCCATCTATCTTTATGCCATTGTTAATGACAGACTGAAGTTGAGAGAACTCAAATTTTCGTCTTGAGTATGTACCTAGAATTTAGCGTGAAATGAACGACGATCTGGTGTAGCAGTGGGCCCAAGCCGTTCTTGATATATGTAGCATCTGTATGGACCTGTGACAAATGTAAATAATGAAATGATTTCTTTGTTTGTTAGAACAGGAAATTATATAACATATAACGCTAATTTTTTTTCTGAAGAATTTGCCATCTTTTGAAATATCAGTATTAATTATTTGTAAATGAAATACATGTATGTCTTTGAATAAAATACCTTTTCTAAATCAAATCTTTAGTTTTTAATTTTTTACAAGATTGCTTTTAAGGTTCATAAACTCTCTGCTCACTCAAGAAGGATATGGAGATAACGAAGAGTATTCAATCTCAACTTCCATTAAATATTTCCATTTCAAATTTTTTTCTCTATAATAACCCTTTGGGAGTAAGCGGAGATGATTTCCTTATAATTCTGCCGGAATGTAAATTAGGCAGGTCGATAGGTCAGCAGCTAATGAGGCCTAATACGCATGCAAATCTCGTGCGCATCTGTCTCTGTGTCTGACGCTGACGTTTCTTGAGAATCCCCTCATCAGAATACTACCCAACATGTAATGGACACCTGTCCAATTCCTCTTGGATATCTTCATCCCTTCAGTAGTATATAAAATAAAAGGTATTGGACATTCTTCTTGGGTTACTCATTTTTTTTTTCATAAGAAAGAAAACCCAATAGGTATTGGACATTGGTTTCAACTCTTCTTGGATATTACATCCCAACATTAGAATAAAACCCAACAGGTGATGTTTACCTGTCTTGCATTAGATTGAAAACCCAATAAGTATGACATTTACCTTCCCTAGTTGAATTCAAATTTATCTGCATAAGCATACATAAGTCCAAAACACATTTAATACTTTAATTCTAACATTCCACATCTCATTCAGTGTACACTTTACAAATGATAGGAAATATATCAGCATTTTGTGCCTAAACTATTTGCTTTGTAAAGAATTTTATAACCATGTTTGCAAAATTTAAATTTAAATATTGAAACTTGGAGCAAGATGCTGAAAACCATATTGATAAATAGATCACACCCTTGATAAAAAATTGCCTTCAGTTGCTAAGATTGTGTTGTATTATATGGAAAATTTCTATAATCCTGTTTATTACAGATACATGTACAATGCATATTTTCCCTGTAATAATAAAAATTGTAAAAAAAAAAATGGATCAAATTGTCACCGATGTTAAAAGATATTATATGTGTCGGATCAAAAAGAGATGATCTCATTAATCTGGTTTAAAAATCACAAACTTAGCTTTGAAGCCGATAAAACAGTATCGCACCAGAAAACTCAGTTACAAGTACAATGAATGAATTTGTTGTATTAAAACTTTAAAATAATTGATGCACTATGTCCAAATCTTTTCGACAAATCGGGATAAAGATATTAAATCAAATCATCACTCTTATAAGTCTTAGAGCTAGAGAAAAGTCATTACATGCCCAAATTTTACATGTAAGACTTTGATCCTATATTTCAATAAATGTCAAAATGGTTTTATTTTTGTTCCTGTTCAATACTTTCTTCTCCAGGGTCTCTCATGGCCTATACTGTATGATACCTCCATTGACCCTGCTCTTTTATATTGCCATATGTTTATCCAGTAGCAGTGGTTATGCTCAGGCAATCTTTGAAATATTCCTCATTTCAT
>PRKT01002145.1:11490-32903 GCA_003671525.1 Saccostrea glomerata | reverse complement strand
AATTAATTGGACTGACCATAAAAGACGCCTACCCATTGCCGCAAATTAATGATTCGCTGAAAAGGCTACCGGTATCTGGAAATGCATGGTTTCCGACACTGCAATTGTGTTGGGCATACTGGCAGATATCTTCGAAAAAAGAAGA
Organism: Saccostrea glomerata; assembly: GCA_003671525.1. Classification (NCBI taxonomy): domain Eukaryota; kingdom Metazoa; phylum Mollusca; class Bivalvia; order Ostreida; family Ostreidae; genus Saccostrea; species Saccostrea glomerata. Next base: position 32,758 of record PRKT01002145.1, on the reverse strand, counting down.
CCCAGCAAGTACAGGGGAAGCGCTTGAGACAAAAGACAAATACCAAGAGAATGAAAGAATTCATACTAAAGATAAAGTTGAAATTAAGCGCATGCGCCATCCTCCCCGCTGGCATGAAGATTGTGTTTTATTAGAATCACCTGGGCCAGCAAGAGAACCTGATTGGTTGTGTTTACCATTGGGTTAAACAAAATAAATCATTTTGTTTTGCGTAATGGTAAATGTGAAAGGCGATTGTCATTAGTATTCTGTTAGGTAGAATATTAATATATATTTTATTTGTAGAATGGTGAATACAATGTAAATATTTTTTTATGTGAATTGCGCTTTTGTTAGATTTTTTTAAAATGCCGTTGTGTGTTTTTCTTATGCGAGGACGCATAAAGCTGGGGTGGGGGTGATGAAACGGAAAACTGTTTCCTATATGTTTATTATAGCGAAAGTTATCGCCCTTGTCGTTATTAATTACTTATTGTATACATCGAAAATAAATACTTAATTAGTGTAAAATTCCAGTTAAAGTGATCAATTATAATCATTGTATGTTACTTTAGTTGGGTTACTAAAGATTGGTTGATTGGAAGCTTGATTAGAATTTTAATTAGTTTGTAAATAAATAATCACTTAGTGTTATATATGGTGTTAAGATATATAGGGTTTTTACTGGCATTTTATCAAGGACAGCTTCTAGAGGTAAACCTCGACAAATCTTGTTAGTGCATGTAAGTGTGCGGACTTCCCTGCTTATATTGTACTGTGATAAGTGATAAGTGTGCGGTCATCCCTGCTTATTGCTTGACAGAGTGTGTGGTCATCCCTGTTCTGTGATTGGCATCTCCTAGCAGCAAGTGTGCGGACATCCCTGCTTGTTGCTGCGCAAGATAAGGTGTGTGGACATCCCTGCCTTCATCTTGTGGTAGAGCATTGGTGTGCAGACATCCCTGCCAGTGTCTCTAGACTAGAACCGTATTAGTGTCAAGTGTGTGGTCATCCCTGCTTGTCACTGCGCAAGGGCAAGTGTGAGGTCATCCCTGCTTGTCTCTTGTGGAAGTGCGCTGGTGTGTGGACTTCCCTGCCAGTGTCACTTGTTCGCTACCAGTAAAGACCTTATATACGCAGTACCAAGTGATTGAGACTGCGCATTGTACATATTTGCAGCATCTCAAGGCTATCCGTTTTTATCACGGGTACGAGCCTGCGGGGGTTCACAGGCGGTGACCTCCCTTGCACGTTACAAAACTATGCACAAGTTTTTTTTTTTGTTTAATTGTATGACCTCTTCAAACAGACTAGCTTGATTTTTGTTATGTTATGTTAATTTGAAAGAAGTAATATAACATTTTTAACATTATACATGCTTCTTAGTTTAACTTTTGAACCTCCAGTGTATTCATTGAAAGGTTTCCTAATGTTACATTTTCTCTCGTCAAAACTGAACAAAATGGTGAATTTATAATATTCAAATCCCATATAAAGATACAGACATTAATATAAAAATCAATTCAAGTGATCATTACAGTAGTGATAAGGAAATTTATAGTAATCAAAATGATTTTTTAAAATTTTTATTTAAATCAAAGTCATGTTTTATGTTTTACCACAAGTGGCAATCCAACGTATACTCATACTTCTCTTTCTAAGGAAGAAATTCTTCAAAATCACCTGTCAGTTTTGAATACTTTTAATATTCTACAGAGCCAAAATGAATTTGAACTACCTTATATATATTGGATTCCGAAACTTCATAAGAATCCTTACAAACAAAGATACAGGTTCCAGTAAATGTTCAACCAAGCCTCTTTCGTTACTTCTCACTAAAATATTGACAGTAGTGAAAGAAAACTTCAAGAGTACTGTGCAACTATATTTTGCATGACCACGTGATTTTTTTTTCACTGAAAGTTGGGGATATTATTTTCGGTGTGTTAGTCCGTCTGTATTTCTCTATGTAACACTTTTGCTTCGCAGGATATTTACAGAAGCATAAGATTGAGCTTTTGCATATAATTACAAGTTTACATAACAACACATTGTGGACTAAGGGATACCTATATTGATTTTGACTTCTAAAGGTCAAAGGTTAAGACAATAAATTTAGAAAATATACTTGTGTATAAATGTTGTTGATATCCGAAGAAGTTTTTGAGGTTTTACAATGAGATCTCATGCCATAGCTCACTTTTGCCCCGCTCACCCCCTTTAAAGTGTCCACCCTTCATGTGACCACTCTAGATTGCACGCTCTTCCTCTATCTTTAAGTGATTCTCTGACATGTAATTAACTTGGTTAAAAGAAGCCAACAATAATGAAATGCTTGTAGACGGAAAAATGTACGTAGGGAAATCCATGTGATTACTTGAGGTTTAACCTCATGGGAACTAAAATAATTTACCAAACGTTATAATGCTATATAAGTATGCTAATAAGAACATATACTTTATTACACATTACTCCCATCCATCCCGAGGCGCATCCGTCAATACATCTACCCAAATCGTGATGACACAAACCGTTTTTACAATGTCCAACACATTTGTAGCTACAACCAGGTCCATACCAAAGAAAATGGCACGCTGTGTGTTTAAGAGTTCTTAAAGAAGGATATGGAGATAACGAACAGTATTCAAACTCAACGTCAATTAAACAATATACAAAATAAGAGCAGAGAAAACACGGACCTCTGAATCATCAGAAGTGGGATCAGGTGCCATGGAGGAGTGAGCATTCCCTGCCAACCGGTCACACCCGCCGTGCACTCGTCATGATCAGGAAATAACGGAAAAAAATCCGTCGTCAATTAAGTGTATAATTAATGGACTAACAATTGGTATGAAAAACGTCAGTCAGCATTTGACTCAATGATAAATTGTATTTGCTGACAAGGTCATTGTATCGACCATAGAATTTACGAAATGATGACTTTAAACAAGACTGTTGATATTCTTGTTTCATCAACTTGTCAATAATTTACCTCGTTTAAGAAATTGTTCATACGTAGAACACGCTCTTGCGTATCTAATAAACTGAGATATATATACTCCGTATGCAGGTGATGAAGGTATATTGCTGCATAAGTAAGGGAAGTTGACGACAGAAAAGTTAAAGTCATCACGTTTATCATATAGCTTGGTTGTTAAATTACCATTAGTGTCTTTTCAAGTAAAATATCCAAGTATGAAGCAGAAGTTTCGGACTCTTTTATCTCAAGCTCACTAGGATATATCGTGTCGACGTAGGAATGGAAATTATCATTATTAATTGACAACACGTCGTCGATATATCTAAATGTCGAGTTGAAGGCCACAGCAAGTGTTTTCTTCTTTTCACGCATAAGATTTTGCATAAATTCTGCTTCATTTGAATATAAAAATAAGTCTGCTAATAACGGAGGGCAATTTGTACCCATGGGTATTCGAATAAATTGTTGGAATACCTGGTCTCCAAAAACCACATAGATATTGTCAATCAGAAACTCAAGCATCTTCTTGATGTCAACTTCAGAGTACTTATTTGTGCAATCAGAATCTGTTTTAACAAAATAATTTTGCAAATGACCAATGACGAGGTAAGTAAATTTACGAATTCCATTTTTATTGAAGAAGCAGCTTTTAATGATATCAAAAAGCCTGGATTTTAATTTGTCGTGGGGAATTGTTGTGTATAAAGTTGAAAAGTCGTGAGTTTTTAAGCTGTTGATTTTGGTAAAGTCTTGTGATTTCAAATTGTCCAAAATTTCTTTACAATTTTTAAGTATCCACATCTGATTTACAACACTTCTTGAATATATAGTTGCACAGTACTCTTGAAGTTTTCCTTCACTACTGTCAATATCTTAGTGGGAAGTAACGAAAGAGGCTTGGTTAAACATTTACTGGAACCTGCAATGTATCTTTGTTTGTAAGGATTCTTATGAAGTTTCGGAATCCAATATTTATAAGGTAGTTCAAATTCATTTTGGCTCTGTGGAATATTAAAAGTATTCAAAACTGACAGGTGATTTTAAAGAATTTCTTCCTTAGAAAGAGAAGTATGAGTTTAAGTAGGATTACAACTTACAGTATTAAAGCAAAGTTCTTCTAGAAGACATTCCAAGACGTATGTTACCATCACAGGAACATTTCAGACAACGATCGAAACATTACAAATACTGAATGATGATTGGCATACCTACCAAGCACTGAATTCCTCCAATGACGAAGGGAACTATGTTTCTATTGAATCACCTAAGAATATGATTCACACGCTTACCAAGAGTTACGTGTCCCCAAGGAAAAGGAACGCTGTGTTAATATGGAACCAGATGCAATTTAATAGCATTTTTCTCAAACATTAAAAGATGTTGCATTTTGTAAAAACCTAAAATAAAGCATAACGATTGAATTAAGTTGAACATTTATATGAATAAAATAATACAGATATCTCAGCTGCTTTTTAGCTCACCTGAGCCAAAGGCCAAAGTGAGCTTATCTGATCAAAAATTGTCCGTTGTCTGTCGTCGTCGTCGTTGTAAACTTTTAACATTTTCACCTTCTACTCAAGAACCACTGGGCCATTTTCAACCAAACTTGCTACAAAGTATCCTTGCTTTAAGGGGATTCAAGTTTTTGTTCAAATGAAGGGCCACGCCCTTTTCCAATGGGGGATAATTATGAATTAGAGAAAAAATTAATGCCATTTTTTTAAAAATCTTCTTCTCAAGAACCACTGGGCCTGGAAAGATGAAACTCATGTGGAATCATCCTCAGGTAGTGTAGATTCAAGTTTGTTCAAATCATGACCCCTAGGGATAGGGTGAGGCCAAAATGGCCGATGAAAGTTTTTTCATAGGAATATATTGGAAAAATCTTTAAAAATCTTCTTTTCAAGAACCACTGGGCCATGAAAGATGAAACTCAAGTGGAATCATCCTCAGGTAATGTAGATTCAAGTTATTCAAATCATGACCCCCAGGGGTAGGGTGGGGCCAAAATGGCCGACCAAAGTTTTACATAGGAATATATACTAAAAATCTTTCCAATTTTCTTTTCAAGTACTTCAAAGCCATGATAAGTAATATTTATATGGAAAATCCTCAGTTAGTTTATATTCTAGTTCGTCCAATTCAAGATCCCTCAGTAAACTTTTAGTTCTGATCTGATATGTGCTTTTTCCTAGCCAATGTGCTCAGGTTAGCGCTGTGGCCCCTGGGCCTCTTGGTTATTATCATTTAGTATGTATTTAATATGTATTGATGATATTCTAATCGTGAATTTGATTTTTGTTAGGATGTGTATACTTTTATTTAAGGTGACTGAAACATATGGAAATAACGAACAGTGTTCGAGATCAAAAGTCCATAAAACAATACAAAATGGAAGCAGAGCAAATCCGCACCTTCAAAACATCAGAGGTGAGATCAGGTGCCATGGAGGAATACTCATCCCCTGCCGACCAGTCACACATGCCGTGTGGTCCCTGTCATGATCGGGAAATAACGGGAAAATCTTTCGTCGAGTCAGTGTATAAAAAATGGACTAACAATCAGTATGGTAAACGTCAGTCAGGATTTGACTCAATAATTAATTGTATTTTCTGACAAGGTCATTGTATCGACCACATACTAACGATATGATACATATGTAACTTTAAACCAGACTACTGATATTTTTCCTCCATTAACTTGTTTTTCAATAATATACCTCGTTTATCCCTCTGATAAGAAGTGATAACATTTCGAGGAATTCCAAGAAATATTATTACTTGTCTTGCCAGGTTTTAATAGTGAGCACTGCAAGTCGACTCATTCAAATTCTAATTCCAACATTTTATTAAATTACTTATAATGTATTGTATCATAAATTTAAACACAGTTCTTTGTATTTTTATTTTGACTTCTTATATAAAGAGCTAGAGGGAATTTATATGTATAGCTCTAGACAAATGCAATTTGCTTCATGCCCAATTTATTAGGTATTCTGAATAAATATTGTTCAAACATGTTCTTGTAATAGTTAACCTAAAACATTTGTACTCAGTTCTTTGAAACTTTGAACATTGAGGTGGTTTTCTATATTAAAGTGTGTCTTAAATTGCTACAGAAATTTCAGATTTCTTAGTCAAAAAATATTTTTATTATCTATTTACAGTGTATATTTTTGTCCAGTAAAAACATTTTCAAGAACAACAATGGAATAACTTTTGAAGATGAATACATTGTATTTGATAAGCACAGAAGAAAATATCTGATATTCAGATTTAAAATTTAAAAAAAAGCGTTTTCTAAGACATAATATAATTTCCGTATACATGTATACTTCGAATTTTCACATTAATTTTTAGATTAAAAAATATTGTTCTATTTAAATTTGAATCATATCACATTTTCTCCATATCCTGATTATACATAATATATCTGAAAAACATTTTTTAAAACCTCAACTAAACAAATGGTCGGAAACTGTTTCTGCTTTCAAGAAGCAGATTCGATGCTTGGATTCATTTCATTTCCAGCCTTACAATGATACACGTATATCATTTTTTAATGTACAAACGTACAGCAATTATTCACACATACAACAGAGGATCCGTTATTGAACACATAATGTAAAACTCCCATGCTGTCCCAGTCTCTTTGTCTTCAAGTCTTTTTATTCACACAATTACATGTAACAGCGTATTTATACATTGCAGTCAAAATCTAGGTAATTCTAAAATTGTAAATAGAAGGCAATAAATTCTAAACATACACAGAAAAAAATTCCATTGTTTCTTCCGTTTTCCGCTTTAGACTTATTGCACATGCATATTCCCTAATAATATGGTGGAATCCTGTAAAGCGCATTAAAATAGACTTAACATGTGATGCTCGTGTTGTAAACAGTTAAATCAATGTTTTTCACCTCAAAAGCAATAGTTTTCCTTCGATAGGAATTTGTGGTATAAAATTTCATTGCAAAATCTCAAAGGATTTGCGAGATATCACGCGGAATCGAATGTGATAAATATACAGATGTTTTTTTAATTTATGACCTTGACCCTTTGACTTCAAAATCAATAGGATTTTCCTAAGGCCATGTGTAACATTTCACCGCAGAAGCTTTAAGGCTTTTTAATATATCACATGGGAACAAAAGCGTTACAGACAGACCAAACTAGAGACTGACCAAAATTTAAATCCCCCAAAAGACCAAAAGGCTTTTAATCCTCCGTAGAATTCACAGAATTGACTTTAAACCCTGAAAATCCCTATAATCTCTAACTGAACATCACTGGTGTCTGAAGAATTTTTTTTATAGAAATTAAGAGATCCCTATCACCTCTAAAGCGTGTGACTGGATTTGATCATATTTTCTTTCTTTTGAGTTTAGAACATTCACTGATCTGTTATCATATGACATTTTTTCTTACAATAAGTAGAAGTTCAAAACCAACCCCATTCTGGGTGAATCTTCAAATCGACCTGAACGATACCTCCTTGCAACTGAGAGACTGGGGATTTACCTAAATCACTCTTTTTTATTGTCTGAATTTTTAGAATGTCTCCTAATCTGAGATCTCGCACAAATCTCCTAGTGTAGATTCACATGTTTTACAAAAAAATGTACTTTTTAGCAATTACATGTTTCTCTTCATCGTACCATTATTATATACTGGCAATGGGACTTTCTAGACAGGATGTTAAATATGACGTCTTTTAAATATAGACTCTCAAGAAACGAAGGAAGTTTGGATGTAATTTTACACTAAAAAGATCGTTCTTTTAGCGTTCAATAATTGAAATTATCTATCTACATGGTGTTTTGTTTTTTAATTTTTTTCGATCTCCAAATTCAAGATAACATACAAATTAAAAAAAGTTCCTTGTCCTTTCAACCCCTTTATGTAAATAAACTTAACTTGAACAAATTCTGCTTATTGTTCGTTGCGGACATTTTTTCAACAAATCATGTGCATGAGTATAAAAAAGAATAAATAAAATAGGAACAGTTTATCTATGAATTTCCTTATAGAAATGAACTGAGGTTTTGAAATAAGGGGAAATATGAAAAAAAGGTAACTTCCCAGATAGCAAGACATAGTTGGGCCAACGTTGGCCCAATTTTTTTTCCAACGTTGGCCCACTGTTGGTAACCTTACGTTGGCCCACGGTAATTTTGCTCATCGGCCCAACGTTGGTCCAACATGTTGGCATATTGTTGGGCCAACGTAGGTATAATTGTATGACAACTAACAGCCAACCTAAATAACTGGTTGGTTAGGTTGGCCCAACGTTGGCCCTTTGTTGAAATGTCAGATGGCATATTGTTGGGCCAACGTAGTTATAATTGTATGCCAACTAACAGCCAACCTTAACAATTGTTTGGTTTGGTTGGCCCAACGTTGGCCCTATGTTGAAATGTCGGATGGCATATTGTTGGGCCAATGTAGTTTTTAGTGTATGCCAACTAACAGCCAACCTTAACAACTGGTGGGTTAGGTTGGCCCAATGTTGGCCTTTTTTTTTTACAATGTCAGATGGCAAATTGTTGGGCCAACGTAGTTATTTCATAGAAACATTTGCAATTGGTTAAGTGATTCTTTACATAAACCTATTTTATGACTGTTTAAAATAATTAATACACAATTTAATCTGCATTCATAATGCATACATGGACATGTTCAATGAAAACATTACTAATGATTCACTGTGATAATATTTTATATACATCAATTCAATCATAATTTACAAAATAAATTTTAAAATAGACAACAGAGGTAAATTATGAAAAATTATCAATTAAAAGTTCTTAATCAGAGCTCACTTCCTTTATTATAGTCCTTTTGTTGTATTCCCGCTCTTTTTCCGTCCCTTAGTAGCCTCCCGTTTTCTTCATCTTGATCTTTGTCATACAGACTCACACTTTATACACTTCTTTATGCATGGTCTTCGATTTCATTGTTATTTACATGTACCGCCACAACATTTGTTTTCCTTGCAGTCTCTGGCTGAATTTCTTTGTTACAATCGTGTCTGTAATAGACAGTTAAGAATTAGATAGATAGAAACAACTTAAAATATGTTATTTAACCTAAAACTTACAGTGCTTGTGTGCAAAAACATGACAAGAATGAATTCCGAATCAATTTTAACAGTTAACCTGAATAAATAAGAATAAATATACTTACACCGCTTCTAAATGAAGCTGTATAGCAAGTGTATAATCCACAAATTTAAATTTCACTTCTTGCTTGCCCTGCATTATCACCACCTGTGAGCAATTGAATCTGACATCTCACTCTACAGTTTGGTCACGTGATTGCGAACGCCTAACGTTTGTTTCAATTTAATTATAAAGCTGTGTCATTTTGATTTATGTATATGTAGGCTTCATTCACATCCTGTTCCTGAGGACGTATTCAGTCTTCTCTAAATTCTCATGAATACAACGCTCATGAAAAAAAAAATCATAATTTCAAGGGTTTTATTTCAAATAAATAATCATACATGTGCACAATTCAAAAAATATAATAAAACACTCTTTGGTGCTGTGATCACTTAAGTTAAAATTTAAAATGTTGAATATATCAGATCTAAACAAAAACAGTCATCCAATTAAAAGCATGAACATAGAATGTCAGCTCAGCAGCTAAAATTGACACCATCTTTAGTTGGCAGTATAATAATTGGGCCAGCGTTGGCCCAATATAAATATCCCATCTTTGAAACACCTAAACAAAAGAACACTCGTGCTAACATCGGGTCAACATACTACAATGTACTACCAAATAGACACTTTCTTTAAGGGTGTATAACAAACATTGGGCCAACATACTACTACCAACTTTAAAAGACACTCTCTTTAAGGGTGTATTACAAACATTGGGCCAACGTTGGGCCAACATACTACTACCAATTTTAAAAGACACTTTCTTTAAGGGTGTATTACAAACATCGGGCCAACGTTGGGCCAACATACTACTACCAACTTTAAAAGACACTCTCTTTAAGGGTGTATTACAAACATCGGGCCAACGTTGGGCCAACATACTACTACCAACTTTAAAAGACACTTTCTTTAAGGGTGTATTACAAATATCGGGCCAACGTTGGGCCAACGTACTACTACCAATTTTAAAAGACACTTTCTTTAAGGGTGTATTACAAACAGTGGGCCAACGTTAGGCCAACATTAACATCCCTCCTTCCTTGGGAAGTAAAGTGAATGGAAGTTGCTAACGTTGGACCAACGTTGGACCAACATAGGAATTCTGTCATGGTCGAGGAGGTTGGCATGGTGACATTGGTCCAACGTTGGCCCAACGTTGTTCCCCCAACGCCAACCATACAACCTTTTGCCAATGTTGGCCCAACATAGTCTTGCTATCTGGGTTTAGCAAGGAGAAATATATACTAATTTAAACCCATGTTGATTTAAAAAAACAAGCAAAAGTATAGATGCACATTGGAGAAAGATAAAAAAAAAGATTCGAAAGCACGTTAACACATACTATTTATCTAATTATTTGCTGGTAAATAATGATTCTGACTGGATAGTACGAAATGAAATAGATATTCTACATTCAAGTTGAAATTAGAAAACGACATGTCAATTAACAATACAGAGGAAACAAAAATGCACCCACTGGGTGCCATAATTAATAATAGAAAACAGGAAAATATCACTTAATCAGCAAGTAGCAATTAAAATATTACTACTGCAATCAATCTAATTAAAATTATGTGAGATCCGCTCACATATTTGCTACACTCACATCTAACAACATCCCATAGAGGATCACGCCAGAGATAAAATTCTATGACTAATCAAATAGTCGCCAGTAAAATCATCGTATATCTGTTGAAGCAATTAAAGGTACTTGGACACAGATTTGAAGTCATTTTTTTCTCTATAATATAACGAATTATATATTTTAATAGCATTTCACACAAAAATTAAATAAAAATCTTATTTCATTTAAAAGTTATTAAAACTTCAAATTTTTTGGCGGGTTTGATTGACACATCCTTGCACTTTTACAAAATTTAATTTTACTCTTAATACTTAGGAAAAGTGGCAATCTTGTTGTGCATGAATGAAAAATATTAATACTATAATCCAGAAAATTCAGAGTAGACATGTTCGAAAGCAAAATAAACATACAATATATTCTCAGCCCGTGCATTTGTGGTGAGCAGACTTTGACAATGGTACGCACCCGGTGAAATCAAAACATCAACAAAAACAGAGTTCCTGCCTTGTTTACAAAAACTGTGTACATAACACGAGTGTGATCGATTTGCACACACGACTTAGCTCGGAATGACGATACTTGTGAAGGCGTTTTGCTTTCTAACATTTCTACTCCGAATAAAATTATTTTTCTGGATTAAAGTTTTAATATGTCTCATTAAAACACAACAAGATCGCCATTTTTCTGAAGGATTAAGAATAAAATTAAAATATGTGAAAGTGCAAGGATGTGTCAATCAAACCCGCTAAAAAATTTGAAGTTTTAATAACTTATAAATGAAATAAGATTTTTAATTAATTTTTGTGTGAAATGCTAATAAAATATATAATTCGTCATATTACTGTGTAGTATACAGAAAATATTAACTTCAAATCTGTGTCCAAGTACCTTTAAGTCTACACCATGATAACGTGTGAAATTGTTTTACTCATTAGGTTTGATTACTGTTCCAAATTAGAAATCTGACATGACCCACCATGGGTTGTTGTTAGATGTTAGTGTAGCGATTATGCGAGCATATCTAACATATATTTTAAATTAGACTAACAGCAAGTGAAACGTAAAACTAATGAATAAATAGGGTTCGATATTTCTTTATTATCTATATAACATAAGTAGAAGAGGTGATATAGCTGTTCAAGTGTAAGGAAAAGGGTTATTGAATTTTGTGTGTACCTACTTTATATTTCTTGTGTACCTACTATATATTTCTTTGTAATCTACTGAAAAATATTTCATATATTGCGTTGTAAACATTTGCAGTTAAGAATTTCAGAGTTACGATAAAGAAATACATAATGTACAGTTTTCAAGTACTTGTTCTATTTATGATTACTGAAAGAAATTAGAATTTAAAAAATATATTTATTAGGTTTGCTACTGTCTACAGATATAAAAAAACTCATGATGAACTCAGAGATGATAAGGAAGATATATTCTTATACAGACAGTCTCTAACAAGCATAATAACTCAAAGATATAATAATATTTCTCAAGGATCAAACATGTTGCGTGAGATTGGAAACCAGACGACAATCCTTGTGCATCGTTCATAAACGGGTTTGGCCCAAAAAATGGCAAGAAAGGATCTATAACGTGGGAAACGATATAACATCTATATTGTTTTGCTTTACAATACAATAACATTGTATAATATGTGTCATACTGCAGCAAAAAAGAAAATGGTGGTGTGCGGTATTTGAATTTTATAGAGTCTGCTGGAAAATGAATTTTAATGAAGAAGTTCAACATAAATGCAAATAAAAAAAAAAATCAGTGTCCAACATCTCGACACTATCGAGTCTTCTCGAACATTATGCTTAATATTCTTCAGAAAGATCAAGCTCACCTTTTACAAGTTATTGTTCAAACATTGATATTTGGGACATCATTTTTTACTCTTCATAAATTTCGGAATTTAGCCTTCGAGTTAAATTCGAAAGAAAACACGAAAGAGTTTTTTTTTTTGTTATGCCCCGCCATGAATATGGCCGGGGCATATAGTGTTTGTCATGTCCGTCTTCCGTCCTTCAAAGAAACTATCCAAGATATTTTCATCAAACTTCATATGCTAATAGATATTGATGAGAGCTATGCAACTGCATCAACATTTTTTGACCCTGACCTTTCCTTTGACCTTGACCTCACTTTTCTTAAATTAGTGTTTAGCTCAGTTTTAAACATACCATTCAAGATGGTGTTATCAAACTTCACATGTTGATGCAAACTTGCACGGATGATGCATCTAGGGATGAACACTACCAGACTTGCTTCAGATGCTGGATCTGACCTACATTTTCCAGATAAGTGACTAGGTTAAAGTATTTGGAGCAGGTCAGTTTCCAAGGAACTATATGCTCTACCCAAACCAAACTTGCATGGATGATGCATCTAGGGATGGACACTACCAGACTTGCTTCGGATGCTGGATCTGACCCATATTTTCATTCCCTAGTAACTATAAGCCCTGCCTGAACCAAACTTGCATGGAGGATGCATCTAGGGATGGACACTACCAGACTTGCTTCGGATGCTGGATCTGACCTATATTTTTATTCCCAAGTAACTATAAACTCTGCCTGAACCAAACTTGCATGGATAATGCATCAAGGGATGGACACTACCAGACTTGCTTCGGATGCTGGATCTGACCCACATTTTTATTCCCAAGTAACTATAAACTCTACCTGAACCAAACTTGCATGGATAATGCATCAAGGGTTGGACACTACCAGACTTGCTTCGGATGCTGGATCTGACCTATATTTTCATTCCCAGTTAAATATAAGCCCTACCTGAACAAAACTTGCAAGGAGGATGCATCTACGGATTGACACTACCAGACTTCCTTCGGATGCTAGATCTGACCTTTATTTTCATTCCCAGTTAACTATAAGCCCTACCTGAACAAAACTTGCAAGGAGGATGCATCTAGGGATGGACACTAACAGACTTGCTTCGGATGCTGGATCTGACCTACATTTTCATTCTCAAGTAACTATAAGCCCTATTTGGACCAAACTTGCAAGGAGGATGCATCTAAGGATGGATACTACCAGACTTGCTTCGGATGCTGGATCTGACTTATATTTTCCAAACAAGCAATTCGCCTGCATCACCATTCAAGATATTCTGATATAATTTACACACATATAAAAATTTTCATGTTGCTTTATTAATATATCTTCGGCGGGGCATTCATGAGTCATGTCCTATGGACATATTTCTAGTTAAATGTATAATTATTTTATCATATAAAAATGTGAACGCGGCAGGCTTCAATGATATTTGTAGATATGACAGTTATTGCACGTCATAATGAAATACCTACTGCTATGGTAATCACTTTATACCATTCATTTTATAATCATCCAGTATTACTTTACAAAAATAAAATCTCCCTCACACACAAGCTTACAAACACGCACAAAATACTTCTGCACCAGATCATGAACATTTCCTCAAAATTTTATTTCGTACGAATTAATACACAAAAGTATCAAAATAATTTATGACACCTACAGTATGTTGGAGTCTTGTTCATTAAGGACTAAAAAAACTCAAATACTGTGAAAATAGACCCGCCTTATCTTACTGCATTCCTTCCTGTTGATTAAGCTCACACCTAATGGCTGTACGAAACATACATTTTGGTATCGTAACAATACTTATATTGTTGCTTTTGTTATCTGGATTTAAACATACATTTGGGTATGGTATGTATATAATATATTTTTGTCTACATTGATGAATTTTTGAGTAATTTGACATATATCATTAGGTCTTTGCAATTTGCACCTGTATTTGAACATGGACATTATTTTTAGGTCACCTGAGTAAACTCAGGTGACCTATTGCTATCTGTTTTTGTCCGTCGTCGTGTGTCATTCGTCGTGCGGTGTTCGTCGTGCGTTAACATTTGAACATTTTTAGCAACTTCTCTGAAACCACTCAACCAATTTCAACCAAATTTGGCATATAGCATCTATGGGTGAAGGGAAACAAAAAAATTGAATTTCATGGTCCCTGCCCCCTGGGGCCTGGGGGGTGGGACAAAAACCACTTAAATTACTGCTATCTTTAAAAAAAAATTTCTTCTTTACTCCTGGACACCAATCAGTCAAACTGTTGGTATGATTGTAATTAGCATTGAGTCCTCTACAACAATTGTGAAATTCTAACCCCAGGGTCAGGGTTCTAGTGCTAGGGCGGGGCTAAACAGATTATATAGTGAAAATGCATTATTTTTTGAATTTCTTCTTTTCTGCTTCTGGGCATTAAATAAACTAACCAAGTGCATAGATAAGTTGAAAATGACCGCCTTTACTAAAATTGTGAATTTCGTGGCCCCAGGGTCAGTGGTTCTAGTGCTAGGGCGGGGCTAAACAGGTTATATAGTGAAATTAATGCATAAATTCTTTGAAATTCCTCTTTTCTATTTATGGGCATTAAATAAACTAACCAAGTGCATAGTTATGTTGAATAAGACAGCCTCCTCTCAAATTGTGAATTTAATGGCCCCAGAGTCAGGGTTCTAGTGCTAGGGCAGGGCTAAATAGATTATATAGTAAAAAATGAATTTTTTCTTTGAAAATCTTCTTCTTTGCTTCTGAGTATCAAACAAACTAATCAAGTACATAGTTATGTTGAATAAGGCCACCACTTCCAAAATTGTGAATTTCATGGCCCCTGGGTTGGGGGTTCTGGTATAAGGGAGGGGCTTTATTGATTATAGAGGGAAACTGCATAAATTTCTTAAAAACTCTTCTTTTTTTCTGCACCTGAGTATTTAACCAATGAACTATGTACATAGTTATGAGGAGGAAGGATGCCTCTTTGAGATTTTTGAATTTCAGGGTCCCTGGGTTAGGGCTTCTTGTGCTAGGGCATGGCTCTAATGTTTATATAATGAAAATGCATGAATTCTTTTAAAATCTTTTCCTTTGTTGTTGGATATAATGCTAATGATATTGGTATATATTTAGGACCAAAAAAACTGCTTCTTACAAAAATGGTTAATTTCCTGGCCCCTGGGACAGAGGTACTTGTGGGGGGGGGGGGGGGGGGGGAGGTAACATAGTCTGAAATAATCTAATGCTTTGAAATATGCACTTTGTTATTAATCAACTGCATGAATTTTAAAAAAATTTCTAAAATTTTGAAAGATGTGACCCCAGGGTCAGTGGTTCCTGTGGGATGGGTAGCTCAACTGTGGACCCGCCCTAACACAAGAAGCCCTGACTAGGGGCCCTGAAATTCACTAAAAGTGAAAATGCATTTTGTCTTTGTTACTCTGATCTACCTCTGGGTTTTAAGTAACCAAAATAAGCATGCTGAGTGTATAATTATGATAAGCAATGGTGCCTCTTTCAAAAGTGTGAAATCGAATTTCATGGCCTCTAGTTTAAAAAACATGAATCAAATTCAATTGTTGGAAAGTTGTCGCATGGTACTCAGGTGACCTATAAGGCCCATGTGCCTCTTGTTATTAATTGTACTTCCAAAACACTACATGTATATTTAATGACTTTACAAACTATGCATAACGAGTCTAAAATAATTACATGTTAATGATAATTTGGTTTAACATAAAAGATTAAAAAAAAACTATTTCAAACCGAGTATGGAATCAAAAACAATTCATGTACTAGGCACAACCTCATGTGTATCTCCTGGTGTATGATATGTAGAGATGTAGTTTATCTTAAGCTACCGCTCCACATTTTACGAATACAATAGAGTAGTATTTTTTAAAGACTCTCATAGAATTTTTAAAGTTTTATAATTATGACACCATTTCTGAAGAAACAAGTGTGTTTGTGAAACAGTGATGCACCCTAAGTGCAGCTGTTGACGTTGTCTTTAAACGTTAAACCCTTCATGGATGTATATGCTCAATGTTTTTATTGGCCTAAAAAGAAGAGAAAAAGTCCTATAACAAAGTACTTATATACCACAATGTTACCATAAAAAAATACTGAGATCTTTCTTTTTTTTCGCAAAGTCGTGCTTTGACCCGCTATCGGTCATATTAATAGTTTGGTAGAGAATGGGTAAAGCATACGGACAAACATGTACAAGACTATCAATAAAATAATTATTAGGTACTCCATAGAAAATTATTTAGGACATGATAGAAGCATTTATATCTGTTTTACACATGCAACAAAATTGAAAAAAAAAAGATTTAATTTTTGGGAAAAAACAAATATCTTTTACTTACTAGAATTGGTGTTGTTTTATTTTTTAGCTGTTTTATCGCATGGTAAATCTTCATATCAGACTTTAACAGTAGCTCCTAGTATGTTTAATGCAACATGGTTTCTTGCAAGCAACGCAGTTGATCGAGACCCATTATCATGTACACGGAACAATGCAATAGGAGGAACATCACCAGATACAAGTGTACTCTGGAGAGTTGATCTGGGTGATATCTACAGTATTTACAAGATCAGGATACTGTTCAAGGACTATGGCTTATCATACGGTATATTGAGTATATCAATAAGCTTTTGTCTAATATTTATTGTATGTCTTCTTTGCTATGTTGTTCAGATACATGTTTTAATGTAAAGATTCTCTCTAGGTTGCTCAGTCGGAAAGTGTTCGCTTGGAAATAGACACCAACTGTTGGTTTGCAATGCGCTTGACATTTAAAGTAAAATTTGCTTGTCTATTGGATTAAACCTTAAAACCGATGCCATGGTCACGGCAGGTGTAGGCACTATAATGAAAATCCCTCATTTCTCAAAGGTCCGGGGTGTAAAATTAATTCGAAAGAATGAATCGTTTAAACGTCCAAATCTGGCCCCTCGATAATTTACAAAAAATATAATTAAAGACTCTATACATATTT
Source organism: Saccostrea glomerata (assembly GCA_003671525.1). NCBI lineage: Eukaryota > Metazoa > Mollusca > Bivalvia > Ostreida > Ostreidae > Saccostrea > Saccostrea glomerata. The sequence continues at coordinate 15,192 of PRKT01002145.1, read as the reverse complement.
TTGCCTCGATCGTTTCATTAATCATTGTACTTTATTCATTTCAATTTTAACTTTTACTTCCATGCATTATAATTAAGGCCACACCAATAAAATTTCTTGTTCTTCGGACAACTGACCCCTAAAAATTGAGGCGAGCGAGCGATTTGATAATTATAATATTATTATTTTTAATCAACATAATTTCCACGCGGTGTAGTAAAATAACGGAGCGAGCGATTATATAATTTTTGTTTTCCTTTACATTTGTAGAGTAAATCACTATGAAATCTTTTCCAATTCCCTTGATCATGTAAGACATTCAATATTCCATATTCGTACATAAACAAAACAGTCATAACAATACTGTTACTATGGTTTCTCACTTTTATTACATATTAAATGACTTGACTCAATATGTAAAATAATAATTTCAAAAAATAGAGTATCATTAGGGCATTTAATACAGGTTCTTCATTTCATAAAGGTACAAAATTCTGTAAATAAATCTCCAAATAATGTAGAATATTAACTCTCCTGTGCACCCCAAACCTTTGGTGTTTTCTGGGGTCCATGTTTTTGCCCTGTACTTTGTTTACTACATATACATTTATGAGATTTATCACTGTTCAAGAGTGTTTGTTACCTCCATCTTTTACATGTATGTTTGAAAACAGTAATCACAAAATATGATGTGATCAAGACTATGTACAATCACATAAAAGTAGCCAATTCCAGCAGCACTACTATTATTATTATTTTTATGTATCTATGCATAACATTAGAAGCTTAAAATGGCCCCAAATTTTAATTCACATAATAAAAAAAATCGGACATTGTAGAACCTTCTACAAGTGTGTCTCATTACTATTTATTATAACAAGTTATGGCAGCAGTGATAAGTTATTATTATAATACATATAGTTATTCACAAATATATAATAAAATATAGTTGGCATAGAGCCCAAAATAACAAGGCTGAACATCAGTTATAAAAGGAGAAAATATCATTAAAATCAAGACTGTTTTTTTTCTATTCTCAAGAGTTGACTGATATATATTTTAAAATAAAGTATCAAAGATGTTTAAATATCATGCCAAAAATGGGAAGCTACTTCGGCGGATCATTTAGGACGATGGGTACTTTAATTTCTTCTGGCTGATCCACAACAGCTTGGAATTAGTCCATGTAAACCTGGAATCTGTTAAAGAATTGCCTGAGATGGAAATGCTTCATGGAAATATTATCTACCTACAATATTCATGCACTATCAATGTGGTTCAACTGAAGAACTTCTTCATTGACTGATATAAGTCTGCACTATATGAACGGTTCTCGTTGTTTTAGTCCAGTTTATTTTTCACTGTAGTCTGTAGAAATTCAGGAAAAACCACCCAATCTTGCTGGAACTAGTTGCTCCAACACTCAATATCCCAAATAGATAAATCAAGTAGCTAACAAGTCTCCCTAAAATAAAATAGATGCAACTTGTTCAATTTTTTAAATACATGTATACTTATTAGAAAAAATGTATATATGCATCTTTTACTAATCTTAATAATGTTAATTAAGGTCTTCAATCCCTAATAGGAAGAAATTCAATGAAATTGAAGACATAACAGATATGTAGGCATTGAATACTCAGTTTATTCAGACATATTTCCCATTTATTACTATAAGTGTGTTTAGTGAGATGTGTCCTAATTCATGACCTTGAATTTTGGTAAGAGTTACCTCCCCTTTTTTTAATAAATAAAAAAAATCAATTAAAAAAAATTAGCTGGTAAAAAAATTGCTTTCATTTATCATTCTAATTATAATATTTCAATGCATCTTTCCACCACAGGATTTATTGATATTCAAATTATTTGAATTTTTATTTTGAAAAAACGCTTTTCCCCATAGACTTCAATGCAATCTTTGTAAATGAATTACTGCTTAATTAATGAACTTTTTGAAAATTTCTCGTGGGCAATCCTCTTCCACTATAAAATGCTTTAATATAATATCAGAGTATTTTGTACTTGACGGACATTTAAGGATAGAGAATTTGGTACCATTAGGGATTGAAAACCTTAATACCTTGCACTTACATTTATGCATCTCCAGAATTTTATATATGTCCATGATGGGCTTATCTGCCTAAACATAACAGATCTGCTCTATCCAATCTTCACAGTTCACCACGATCACGAACTATAAGGTTTACTTGTTTCCTTGTCGTATCTCTAAAAGCATGCTTTAAAAAGTTCGTGCAACTGTGCATCATTGGGACTAATGACCAATGCAGGTGGTTTCACCCCAATCACCTGTTCGTGCTGATTTTTAATGACATATACTGTCATATTAATTCAATAGGCCTTACATCAGAGTGTCAAGTGTCCTTTCTCATGCAATTTGATCAATGTTGTCTCGTTTTTTGACGAAATGTGAAGTTTTCTTCTCAATTCCAAACGCAGACATGACCTAGTATTTAAAATAAAATGAAAAATGGGGCGGGAAATGGAACAAAAATTTCCGGAAGCGGGAATTTAAAAATAATATTATTTTTTACGTTTCTCTAAAATACGAGCGCGCGGGTCCGACGAACAAGAAATTTTATTGGTGAGGCCTAAGTATTTAATATAGCAAGGGTACGTCGTTTACATCGATTTCTCATAGACTTTAGGCCACACCCCCATTTTGCAAGTCAGTTTTTTTTTTTAAATGAGCGCATGGATGTTTCAAGTTGCCATAAAAACGACCAATGTATAGGGAGAAACCACAGGCACCTGATGTGTGGATAATACCCCCTTTTTTTAAATGAAAAAAGTTAGTGTATAAACTCTCAAAAATACAAAACTACCCTGTCAAACACATCTTTACCGTTGTATGTCGTTCTTTGCAAGCAGATTTTACTTTTTCTCACGTTTAAAGATTGGTCCTATTCGGTTTAATAAATATAAACAAGGTAAGAAACAAAAGTTGTAAAAGGGGGGGGGGGTCCCGCTTTGTGACAAGTTCTTATCATCATGTGAATGAAATCACTTTAAACAGATAAATTATCTTTTTAAAATAAGGTCTCTTTAACATATGAAAATAAGGGTTTCCTGTGTTATACGCTCTGATTACAGATTCCATTGTGATAAACGGATTTTTAGTATGTTATTTCAAATATACCTCGTAAGTTTAGTAGAAGAAACCCCAGTCATTTAATTTAATTAAGAATCTATGCCTATATTTTGTCGGTCCCTAGCACGAAATCCGGGGTTTTACGTGTCAGTTATTCAAAAAACTTAGTACATCTCGAACACACACTTATGTATCCACACTAATCGCACGCTTGCATGATAGACGCTCCGCCTTCTCATTCAAATAATACAACAACTTAATTGATGCAAAGCATCAAATCGGCCGCTAACATATTAAACATGTCAAAAAAGTACTTTCACAATACAAAGCATTCATGCAAGAAAAGAACAGGATATTCAAAGCTGAAATAGTGATTTTTTTTTCAGCCTGTCTTCAAAGCAAAATAAATAGATTTTTTTTTTTTAATTGATAGACATTTTAGCATCATGCCTGCTGTTCAATCCAACTATTCAATGAATAAAATACTAGTATATTTCAAACTAGAAAATTTAGTGCACATTAGCTCATCCAATGGATTTTTTGATGCAAAAAAGTCTATGATGAATATGCATAGGCTTCGGAAGCAAATCGAAAGTGGGGGGGGGGGGGGGGGG
>PRKT01002144.1:21721-32910 GCA_003671525.1 Saccostrea glomerata | reverse complement strand
CCCTCTTTTTACTCTATAGTATCATTGTCTGAAATGTCATTAAAAAAATTCTTAGCAACTGACTTTTGTGATAAAATTTTTATTTATTTTCTTAATTATTCAGCTGTTTTGTAATAGCACAACTTCAGGTTCATGAATTCAATTACTGGAAATAAAATTGATACACTTTCATCGTACTTTTGGCTTTGCATGTACATGGAAGTAAATGTACAGGGTGCTCTCTTTAACTGTTTAATGTGATAACCAACAATTCATCCCTTCTTTCAATTTAAAGGAATCTTATATAGATTTTCCCTTAATAAATGCTTCACACATGCATCATTTTGAACATTTAACATTTCCTCATAATTTCTGTTTAACTTTTTTCAATGTTTTTTAAATGAGTTTTAAAATATTTAGACTTTTGTAATGTCATCAACACCAGAAAAAATGTTCTCCTTCATATAGTATGTATACGTTGTGTACTTTGTTTTATATTGAGGCATTGTATTGTACTGAGTACATATTTTCTAGGAATGGGCCCGAGGGGTGTGTTCCCCGAATGGCTACTCGGAAAAAACATTAAATAATTATCACACTCAATTAAGGGGCCCTCTAAGGGGTACAGGTAGACTTACCTGTGTTTACCTGGATAAGCAATATTCTAAAAATCAGATATATTCATTGAATTTTATTTTAATTTAGAGGGTTTCTTTATTTTTCTGAAATATACTCAATAAAAAATAGATAAATAAATATAAAAAGATAAAATTAAGATTTCAGAAAAATGTTTTTTTATTGTACTTTAATTTTTTTTCTTAAAACTATTAAATAGCATTGATTGAAAATTTACAAACTATTATCCCCTTTTTGTGATAAATTTTCAAACTCTTTTTTATAAATTAACATAAATGATTTTTTCTTATAATAAAATAGATATTTATGTATGATAAATAAAGTGTTTCTATAAAGTTTTGTCTAGTTTATTTCATTTATTTATCATTTTTAATTATTAAAACATTCTTTTATATCATCATAAAATACAGAAGTTTATGTTTCATTTTTTGTAATAACTATAGACGAATCGATATAAAAACAGATCTCTTTGATTTTTAAGGAATTCCAAAGTTAATAAGCTAATTGATGTAGCACCTGATAATTGATATCAGTTCACTTTGAAATTTTAATAAGCAAAACTATCTTAACAAATGTCAAAGAAAATGATGTGCTGAACTTGCCTAATGATGCAGTCCATGTTGTAAGTTATACAAGAACAACACAAGCTACAGAATAGTATATTTGCAGATATATGGAGATGGCCTAAATGACTTGAAGATATTGTAAATATGTGTGATATGAAAGTGAAACAGTGCTATTTAATATATAATGTGAAAATCACTGCTGCTAAACTTCAAGATAATTTATAGTTTTTAATATGTTTTGTGCTTGTAAAATTATTTATTTAAAAAATATGTATACAAAATATGTATTCATACTAGTGCTCAAATAAAGAAAATTGATTTAAAAATCCATTCAGTTATTTTATTTTAATTCTGGTAGATTATTCATGCAGGTAAGTTTACCTGTACCCCTTAGAGGGCCCCTTAATTGAGTGTGATAATTACTTGTTGTTTTTTCCGAGTAGCCATTAGGGGAATAAACCGCCCGAGGAGAGTGTGTTTGTGTCTTAGGTCATGGGGGGGGGGGGGTAACTTTACTACGTGTATATACAATAATAAAATAAAGGCGGGGTGAACATTAATAGGTGTTTTATTAATTATACGTCAACGCAAGATTGTAATTGTGCCAAAAACAGTTTTTTTTCAATTGCACATGCCCTCAGAAAATTGTCGTCCCTTATAACAAATGTGCATTTTTATAGCCAGCTTTACATGTTTATTGTAATTTGTAAAATACCGAATCTTCAAAGATAATGAAAAATGAGTCCAAATATTGCAAAAATTGAAAGGAAAATTAATAAACATGTATCATACAGACACGTAATATCACACACACCCCTTTTTGTTCAAGACACAACTTTTCACTACAGAAAATGTTCATCGAAAGTCAGTAGAGGAATTGGCCATATACCGGGTGCTTTGAGTTAATATATAAAACTTGCTTTGTGGGCCGTTCAACAGAGCGAAAGTTTACTGTCGCTTGTGGCATAGAAGTGATTTTCATCTTCTGGGTTTTGAGCATGATTTCTTTTCGATCGTTATCTTTACATTTCACGTTTATATTTGGAACGGACGAGTGCTCGTCGCAGAATCAAATGAAAATCATAATATGATTATATTGTGATTTCCCATGGTTCCTTATAAAATTGAAGAGTGTCAAAAATAGAAAGAAAGGGCTAGAACAATTGCTAGACATTATTTTTAGCCTGCTCTATCTTTTAAACACATTTTGATATCATTGTTTGCAGTCGACTGTAAAGTTTTACGTTACGTGACGTTCTAGTTTGACAGCTCACTCAAGGTAAATAGTACACGCCTCCTAAACGCAAGCTTTATGATTGGTAGTTTCTCCTTATCCCTGATTGGTTGCTTGTGCAACAGACAATGAATAAAAACCACAGGTGCTTGAGGACAGGACACACACACAATATAGACCCCCGGGCCTGTTAGACTTTTTTCACATAAATTATATATGGATGACACATTTGTGATGTAATCTATCCTATCAATTCAAAAAATTTGCTTAAACTAACATTTTATTAAAAAAATTCTACCCCACTCTCTATATATATATTCAGACTGCAAATATCTACAGTAACGTCAAATATCTTTGTAAAATTCACTTCCGGTGGCGTGATTTTATATATATAGAATGTAGGGTAGATTTTATAGAACGTTTGTTTTAGGTAATTTTTCGATTTGTTGGTATAGATCTCATCACAAATATGTCAATGAAAGATTATTAATGAGAAAAAAGTATAAAAAAAAAAACAGGGGTCTACATCGAGGAGGGGGATCCTGTCCTCAAGCACCTGTGCCATAAACAAGAAAAAAGTTGGACAAATGCCATTTAATTACACGTTTTCAAATGTACATTTAACGTCTTTTCTTGGGTGGCGCGGATTCATCTAAAATAAAAAAACATGAAATTATTAAGCGGAAAATATAAAAGATTGGGATTTTTTTCTCTTAACATTAAAGTGACATGATTAAAATTATGTAATTAACTCACCCCAGGGACATGGTTCGTTTGGACTTGGGGGCCTTCCCAATGCCGCTGGAAACCGCACGGAGTTCGCGGTTTGGCACATTGGTTTATGGAATAAAGTTTTACAAAATAATATTGATGGAAAATGTTTTAAGATTATAACCAACATGTATAAAGGTATAAAATCAAAAGTAGTAGTGAATGGAATAAGTTCAGAAATGTTTGAATGTAATATAGGAGTTCGACAAGGGGAGAATTTGTCACCATTTTTATTTTCATTGTACTTGAATGACCTTGAGGAATTTTTATCTGGAAACAAAGCTAAAGGTTTATCTTGTTTGTCAGAAAAACTCATGAGAGAACTAAATCTCTACTTACAGCTTTTTGTATTATTATATGCTGATGATACTATTTTGTTATCTGAAAACCCAGACGATTTTCAGTACATGCTTAATACTTTTTCTAAATATTGCAAGAAATGGCATCTTAAGGTTAATAGTAAGAAAACAAAAGTCGTAATATTTGGTAAAGGGAAAAATAATGTCCCTTTTACATTTGAAGGCTCCAAGCTTGATATAGTTGATAACTTTAAATATTTGGGTGTTACATTTTGTAAAAGTAATTCTTTTAATTTAAATACTAAAGAATTATATGATAAAGCTATTAAAGCTATGTATGGTGTTATTGGTAGATGTAGAAAACATAACTTATCAATTGATTGTAAATTAGACATGTTTGATAAAATTGTCAAACCAATACTCTTATATGGGTGCGAAATATGGGGTTTTCACAATACTAAACTGATAGAGAAATTACACCTAAAATTTTGTAAACATATTCTGAGCCTGAAAACATCAACACCAAACTTTATGGTGTATGGAGAACTTGGTAGACACCCTTTATTAATTGATATCAAAGTTAGAATGATCTCATTTTGGGGTAAACTCATCAATGCTCAGTGCTCTAAATTATCAGCAAAGCTTTTATGTGCATTGAAATTATATAAGAATCCATGGTGTGACTTTGTACAGAAAATTTTAAATGAATGTGGATTGACCTATGTCTGGTATGAAAATTCAATTAATATATCTTGGCTTAAAAATAAAGTATATACCATTCTTTTAGATCAGTTTAAACAAACATGGTTTAGTGAAGTGCAAACTTCCCCTAAAGGTTTGAATTATAGAATCTTTAAAAAATCATTAATTTTTGAAGACTATTTGTTGAATTTGCCTCCGAAACAATCCAAGAAATATTGTTTATTTAGAACTGGGATTACAAAATTACCAATTGAAACTGGTAGATGGTTTAACATCCCTAGAGAAAACAGAATTTGTAAATTATGTAATAGCAGTGACATTGGGGATGAATTTCACTACTTATTTAAATGTACTGATGTGTCTATAAAGAACTCAAGAGTCATGTATTTTTCAAAATATTTTTATTTGAATCCAAATATTTTGAAATTTGAAATGCTTTTTAATGTTACCAATACTTATCAACTCTGCAAGATTTGTAAATTGTTAAACATTATAATTGAGAGAGTTAGCTCTCTTGGTTGATATTCTTCTGTTATCCTTTTTTCATGCGTGTAATATTTCATGTTCATTGTACTGTATATATCTTCTCTTCACTGTTTTGTCAGTTATGAGAATAAAGTTCAAGTTCAAGCCTCCAGAATGGGCCGAGCTGGATTTCCTATGTTTATGGGCCGAGGTCTGTAACGCCCGTCGTCAAAATTCTTTATTATTGGGAAACGTGCGCGATATCTGCTCCAAGTTATCTGGCACCTTTCCGTGAGAATGTTTCTCAAATTTTGCCGTATCAATGTTGACAATGCCGGATCTTGGTACGTAATGCCCATTTGCAGTTTTTAGTAAATATTTTCCTTTGTCGCTTTTAATTAGATATCCCCTAATTTTCTGACTGAAAGAGTTTTTAACGGAGTCAATTGCCTTCTGTTTTGTCTCGTGTTCTAACGTTTTATCTCTCAAATTTTTCTCAAGTCGTTTGAGGTGCTCATTTGCACTTTCAACAATTGATTTCTCTTCCGGATGTTTCCTTACATCGCCGCATTGCTGACTTGTCACACATTTTTCAATAGTGCACTGTCTTGCATTGTGGTCAAGTCGCAAGTGGCAATTTCCGCATTGCTTACCATTTCCGATATTTCGGGGGGCCATGCAGTATTTTTCCTGCATATTCAAAGCGTAATCCCTTGCACTTGGAAAAAACAACAAGTAATTATCACACTCAATTAAGGGGACCTGTAAGGGGTACAAGTAGACTTACCTGTATGAATAATCTACCAGAATTTAAATAAAATAATTGAATGGATTTTTAATTCAATTTTCTTTATTTGAGCACTAGTATGAATAAATATTCTGTATACATATTTTTTAAATAAATAATTTTACAAGCACAAAACATATTAAAATCTATAAATTATCTTGAAGTTCTATTGTTTAGCAGCACTGATTTTCACATTTTATATTAAATAGCACTGTTTCACTTTCATATCACACATAATGACATATTTACAAGTCATTTAGTCCATCTCCATATATCTGTAGTTTTGTGTTGTTCTTGTATAACTTACAACTTGGACTGCATCATAAGCAAGTTCAGCACATCATTTTCTTTGACACTCGTTAAGATAGTTTTGCATATTGAAAATTTCAAAGTGAACTGATATCAATTAACAGGTGCTTCATCAATTAGCTTATTAACTTAGGAATTCCTTAAAAATTAAAATGATCTGTTTTTATCTCGATTCGCCTATATTTATTATAAAAAATGAAACATAAATTTCTGTATTTTATGATGATATAGAAGAATGTTTTAATAATTGAAAATGATAAATAAATGAATTAAACTACACAAAACTTTATAGAAACACTTAATTTATCATACATAAATATCTATATTATCTTAGGAAAAAATCATTATCTTTAATTTATTTAAAAGAGTTTGAAAATTTAGCACAAAAAGGGGATAATAGTTTGTAAATTCTCAATCAATACTATTGAATAGTTTGGAAAAAAATAAATTAAAGTACAACAAAAAATTATTTTTCTGAAACCTTAATTTTATCTTTTTATATTTATTTTATCTATTTTTTTTATTCAGTATATTTCAGAAAATAAAAAAAACTTATTAATTGAAATAAAATTGAATGAATATATCTTATTTTTACAATATTGCTTATCCAGGTAAACACAGGTAAGTCTACCTGTACCCCTTTAGAGGGCCCCTTAATTGAGTGTGATAATTACTTGTTGTTTTTCCCGAGTAGCCATTCGGGGAACACACCTGCAAATTCTACTGGTGTGTTCCCCGAATGGCTACTGGAATAAAACAACAAGTAATTATCACACTCAATTAAGGGGCCCTCTAAGGGGTACAGGTAGCCTTACCTGTGCTTACCTGGATAAGCAATATTTTCTAAATCCGATTTATTCATTCAATTTTATTAAGGTAAAATTAAGATTTCAGAAAAATGAATTTTTTATTGTACCTTTATTTTTATTTTTTCCCCAAGCTATTACGGTAATAGTATTGAATGAGAACTTACAAATTATTATCCCCTTTTTGTGCTACATTTTCAAACTCTTTTAGATAAATTAACACAAGTGTTTTTTTTCCTTAAAATTATATACCGGTAGATATATGTGTATGAGAATTAGATAAAGTGTTTCTATAAAGTTTTGTTTAATTTTTTTTATCTATCTATCATTTTTTAATTATCATTACATAGTGCAAAAATACAGTATATGTTGTACATTAAAATCTATTACGATCGATGAACTTACAAATTATATTATCCCCTTTTTGTGCTACATTTTCAAACTCTTTTAGATGAATTGACAGAAATGTTTTTTTATTCGTAAAATAATATAGATATTCATGTATGATAAATAAAGTGTTTCTATCAAGTTTTCCTCAATTTATTTATTTATTATTTTTTATTATCAAAACATTCTATTAAATAATCATAAAATACACATGGAGTTTATGAACTTCTTCACCTTGCATAGCAATTCTTTAGGTGCGAAGAAATATATGGAGATGGACTAAATAAATTGTAAATATGTGTGATATGAGAGTGAAACAGTGTTATCTCATATATAATGTGAAAATCAGTGCTGATAATCAATAGAACTTCAAGATTATTTATAGTTTTTAATACGTTATGTGCTTGTAAAATTATTTATTTAAAAAAATATGTATACAAAATATTTATATAGTGCTCAAATTTAAAAAAAAGAAAAGAAAAGAAATAAACTCCCATTTTATTTTGTTTCAATTCTGGTAGCTGGTAGATTATTCATACAGGTAATTCTACCTGTACCCCGTAGAGGGCCCCTTAATTGAGTGTGATAATTACTTGTTATTTTATTCCAGTAGCCATTCGGGGAATCTGTCTCTAATTCTTCTATGTCATTGTTAAGATCTTTTATGGACTGATCGATTTGCGATCGGTAAGTATATAAATCGATAAATTCATCTCTGTCACTCGGCTGATTATAGGTGCTTGTAGGCAATATAGGTGTCTTGAAATTCAACTCCTTTCGGGCTGTTGTTTCTCCGGATTGAGGATTATTTGGCGACTGAAAATGTCCCGGCGACGTTCCTTCGGATACTTTAATATTAACGACAGGGATTTCGTCTGAACCTGATGTGCACACGGTCCTGAGGAATTTTGAGAAATTAGCTTGAGAAAGATCCACATAATCCCCCTCTTTATCCTTGTATGACATTCTCAGCATCGGCATTCGGCTGATGTATTTTATCTGGGACTGTATGACTGCCCCCAGTCCGATGCATCCAAGAGACATCAGCTCAGTAAATTCTATCGATATTGGCGAGACTCGACTTTCGTTGTAATACATATAATGAATCTTTAAATCAATCTCATCAGCTGCGTTTGGAACTCCTTTCGATAGCGCAATTTTTAACAACTGTAAAGATCTCGTGCAAAATTTGATAGACCAATCAAACAACAAGATAGTTCCCGCTACATAAAAAAAATTCCATATTTTGCTTAAAATGTGTTTTGTTCCTCGTCCACACATACACACTTTGAGTGTAGCATCATATAGTTTGAACACCAGGGACCCGTTTCACTAAAAGGCGTACGCCCGGCGTAACCTTACGCCTGTCGTAAGTCCGGACTTAAGTCAAATATTTGGACTGAGGTCCGTTTCACTAAAAGGCGTAACTTTGCGCCCGCCTTAAGTTAAGACAAAAATCTACGCCTAGCCAAGGGTAGTCGTAACTTATGGCGTAAACAGGAATGGACTGCTAATTCTGTTGCCGAGGGTATCGGGGCTGATCGTAATGTTAAATTGTACATTTTGTCATGTAAATTTTATTAATTTCATATGAAATTAAGTAAACAGAGAGTTTTGATAGGTGGTACATGTACCAATTCTCGAATAGAAACTTTCTTACCATGCATATATGTTTTATGCACATTCTTTATATTTGCACGTGCCGTTTACATGTTAAAAATGCCATATTTAGATACTCGATATATAGTTTTCATTCGATTATTTTTATCCAATAATTTGATTTACGTTTCATATTTTAATAAATTGGGCAATGAATAATGCAGAATATATACATACATGATGCACATGTAATACAAAGGTATATTTGCATAAGAAATGTCTAGCATTTCAAGCATTTCATCCCCCCTCCCCAACTTCCGCGCAAAATATGTGTGAGCGGGATATTTTGAAATTTAAATATCACTTAGTGAATTATTGACTTTATATTTTCCTCTTTTTTTATTTCATTTTTTGGTGAGTAAAAGGTGTTACATGTAGCTTAGGTAGTTAAACTAAGGTTAATCACAAAAGTAATATCAGTATTGTTAAAATGTAAATACCAAAATATGATGAAAGCTCTAAGTATGTTTAAGAGTCGTCAAAAGTCCCTAATTTTTTTAAATATAAGATAATGTATTTATCATACAATCGATGCAAAACACTGACTCCAGATCAAATAGATTTTATTTCACCTACTCTTTATTAACTTCAAAGAAAGAGGGCGTATAAGGCAGGAAAATGAGCTAAAATAGCAATCAAAACCCCATAAATTTTTAACATCATTCTCAGAGTTGGGAGTAAAATGAGTGTCTTGTAAACAGTACATATTATAATTCAATCCTTTTAAAAAATTAAAAACATCTCTACGTTTGTTGATATCCCCTTAACCCTGACAATTAACCGATAATATTTTTAAGTTCATCATTAAGTTTAACTGTTATCAAGTTAACATTACCTTTGAGAGAGTGGAGCCATTGTACTTCGAGAGAAGGCGATAGAGAAATGAGAGAAAGAGGGAGGAAAGCATAGGAAAGAAGAAAGAGAAAAGAAACGTATAAAAAACACATTTTCATTTCAAAAATGGTTGTTTAAGTCCCTAAAGCCTTTCACATAATCAATGTTCTGCGTTGTAATTTGTAGTCAAACGATACCGGAACAGTGTCTACGAATACTAGTATAGAGAGTTCTGAACGTGGCAAAGAGATATCCGGAATAGTTTTCTGTTCATTTTTCACTTTCTTCTATCTTTTCATCGATATCGTCTAGGATGTCAAATCTAACCCTCTGTTTATTGTTCGTTAATTCACCATAGACGCTGCCGTTGAAATACCATGCGTTATTAATCCTGCGATGTTTTTTCAGGCGTTCGATTAGTATAGCATTCTGCCTTGTAACGTCGTCTGAGAGCCAGAGTTCTCCGTTCGTCTTGGTCTTAATGACAGATCTTTTACACATTACTGCACTCTTCGCGCCGTTGTTTTTCAGTTTAACTAGAATCGGTTTAGGTGTATTAGGCTTACCCGGGATTCTATGGATTGCAATGACATCGCTTTCTAGGATCCGCACCCCACATTCTCTTTGAATCACCTGATTAACAACTTCCATTACATTTTCCCCCTGTGTCTGAGGAACCCCATTGAGCTTGAAGGAGTTTTTCCTAGAATACTGTTCGTTGCGATTTGCAGTAACATAGGCATCACGGGCAAAATAATTTGTATCTTCCGATTCTAATTCAAGCTGTGTTATCCTTTGATTCAATTTTTCGATCATATCATTTTGTTTATCGATAACCTTCTGCATTGTCTCTTTGTTTAATTTGATTACTTCGTTGATTTCTTCCATTTTCTTTTCAATGATGTCAGTAACAGCATTTTTTACAGTATTTTCGACAATTAATTCTAGGTCTTTTCTTGTCACAAGGTCACTCTTCAGACGACGAATTTCGTCCATAATTGACTGTAAATCATTACTTAGGGTCTCTGATGAACTGATACTGATTTCAGATACACTACCCTCAGATTTATTATTAGCTTTTCTAGGTGGCATTTTCAGTCTTTGGATATGAACATAAACATAAACAGCACAGTCACTACCCGATGTTTAAATGGCACAAGAATAGAAGTTAAACACTACTCACGAACACCTCACGAAACACACGTAAATATGTGTATACGGTACAGGACACTGTTGGATCTTGGTAAAATCCAAGTTTTCTGCATGAATTTTATCACAAAAAGGCAGAAAATAACACCAAGGTGGTTATACAGCAGTCATACAACAATCACATATTAAATAATCCACTATGGACTGACTTATAGGCTTTAGAGCACGGACCCCCTGCTCAAGCGGCCACCTCCACTGACGCCATTTTTAAACTCCCTTTTTAGCATACTAAGACATTTGCTAACTGTGACTGAAAGACTTTGTAAGAAAAATTTCGAAACTGTTAAAGCTACAATCTTATAAGTCCTGTATATATTCCATATATAACTGACTACATGCATCAATATTTTCTTGATGATACAGTGTACTGCTTTACAGCTTAAAAAAGAGCAAATCTTTGAAAAAATTCTAATAAATATTTTCTACTTTATTCATTATGCTAGAAAATCAATTCTGCTACACCCAAGTAGTCATGTTATACAGGATCACTCTTCATCAGTTTGACTGTTTATATTGTTAGAAAAAGAGATTGTCTATTTGAAGGAA
>PRKT01002143.1:0-32911 GCA_003671525.1 Saccostrea glomerata | reverse complement strand
GTAGTAGAGAGAACACAAAGGCAGTAGAGAGAATAAGAGATCACAGGGAAGTAGAGAACACAAGAGAACACAGAGGCAGTAGAGAGAAAACAGAGGTAGTAGAAAGAACACAAGAGAACACAGTGGCAGGAGAGGAACATAAGAGATCACAGGACAGTACAGAGAAACAGGCAATAGAGAGAACACAAGAGAACATAGTAGTTGTATAGAAAACACAGAGGCAGTAGAGAGATCACAGGGGATGAAGAGAACACAGAGCAGTTGAAAGGACACAGAGCAGTAGAGAGAACACAGAGTCAGTAGACAGAACACAAGGTCAGTAGAAAGAACACAGACCCAGAAGAGAGAACACAGGGTGAGTAGAGAGGACACAGGGTGAGTAGAGAGGACACAGGGTCAGAGGAGAGAACACTAGAGAAAACAGAGGCAGTAGAGAAAATACAGAGTCAATAGAGAGAACACTAGAGAACACAGAGGCAGTAGAGAGAACACTAGAGAACACAAAGTCAGTAGAGAGAACACAGGGTGAGTAGAGAGAACACAGAGGCAGTAGAGAGAATACTAGAGAACAAAGAGGCAATAGAGAGAACACTAGAGAACACAGAGGCAGTAGAGAGAACACAGAGGCAGTAGAGAGAACACAGAGGCAGTAGAGAGAACACAGAGGCAGTAGAGAGAACACAGAGGCAGTAGAGAGAACACAGAGGTTGTAGAGAGACCACAGGGCAGTAGAGAGAACACAGGGCAGTAGAGAGAACACGAGATCATAGAGGCAGTAGAGAGAATACAGATACAATTTGTTTACTTTTTGTTTCTGTTTTGCAAAATGGTATTTCAAATACTCTCCAAATTTTGAATCCTACAGAAACCTATTTTTATTCTATTCTACACAATGTTTTTGCTTAAATATTAACCTGCTTGATTAGCAATTTTCTTGCTCATTATATTTCTAGATGTTGATGCTTTGAATTGTAGACTAACCTTGCTAAGCAAGTTATGTAACAATATTTAAAAGCAAAACACTACATATTTGTAATGTTTCTAATCAAGTGATTATGTACAATGACTCAAATTGCTTTTGATATTATTTCTTTTTAATTTTATTGTTTTAAACAAACTATTCAGTTAAATAAAATAGGTTCCTGTACTAAGAAAGTAGTTTCGATATATTAATTTTAAAGAATTTTTTTTTTATTTAGAAGCAAATACACGAAAACACATATCAATCTTTATCATTCTATTAGTCGAGTAACATGATAAACATCGTAATAAAAGCATGTTACTATTTAAACATAATTCACTTAGGTTAAATAAATGGTCGTGTTCTTATTATTTCTATGCAGAAAGGTAGTATGTGGAAGTTACGATCATAATCCACGTAAAAATAATTGTATATTTCAAAGGCAAAAGGTCATATGTGTAAAAAATTAATAAAAGTAATGGTATCAAACACATTTTTAAAATTTTTCATCACTTTTTAAAGATGTTTGGCTATTCTGCACAATACTGAAAAGTTTTAGAGAACACTCTTAGTTTTTCTACGAATGAAACAGTTTTTTTCATTTTTCTCTCTTATATAAAATCAAATGATGCACAGACTTACGACCTTTTGCATCTATGGCATCGAATTGTTTGTCAACATAGCATATCATGTCAAGTCAAGATAACTATCTCGTCAAGTGATGATAACTTTCTGGTTTGTCGACAAACACCGACTTTATATCTTGCCAGGTCAAGATAATCTATCACGTTTTGTTGCAATAGCTATCTTGACATGACGAGATAACTTGTTATCGCGATACAAGATAAATTATCTCGTTTTGTTGAGATAACTATCGCAAAAATACGATAGCTTATCTTGACTGTACAAGATAAAAGTCGGTGTTTGACGACAAACCAGAAAGTTATCATGACTTGATACGATAGTTATCTTGACTTGACGTGATATCTTATGTTAACAAAATATTATGTGGATGGCATTAATATGCCACCATAGAGAAGAGCAAAAACGGACCTCTAAAAAATGAACAAGTATCACTGAGGAATCAGGATCCCCTCGACACACCTGCTGTGTGCTCCTTGTCCCGATCGGGAAATAACGAAAAAAAATCCGTCGTCAATTGAGTGTATAAGTAATGGACTAATAATAAGTATTAAACACATCAGTTACATTTGACTCTTTGATAAATTGCATTTGCTGACAAGGTCATTGTGTCGACCAAAGAACTTTTGAAAAGATGTTTTCAAACGTGAGTGCTTAAATTCTGTTCCATCAACTTGTTTGTCAAAAAAATACCTCATTTTAAAAATAGTTCATAGGAAGAGCATGCTCTTGCGTATCGAATCAACTGCTTTTAAAAAATCATATTGATGGAATAAGTATAATCGATATTGTCAAGTTGTATTGAACATCTTAAAATAATACATTTGCTTCCTTATAAATACATATACATATCTTATTCAATGATTTTTGCAACTATTAAACTATTGCTGCTTTTTAGATGAATATATATACGTGGGCCATTCAAAAATTACGCGGACTGTGTTATTATTCACTCTTGCAGACGTCATATAGTTGTGAAATTTCACAGAAATATGTATCTTTAAGATTCCAATAAATGTTGGGCAAAATGTATGTATTTTTAAAAAAATTCTACGAAAATTATCGCTATGTAGATATCGCTGATGAAGAGGTACGGAGCATGACAAAAAATTTGAAGCAAAAGCATGCAGAATAAAAAAAATTAACTCATTATTTTCCGACAATTCGTGATATTTTCGACAATTTCTCAAATGTTTCTTTAAATTGTTTTATTTTTATGTATTTAGATTTCTTATATGATATTTGAAGTATTAACAGAAATATAGTGATTTTTCTCAAATGCGATTCCCCTGACAAAGACTGTGAAAATAACGTCTCCTGGATTGACGGCGCACCAGACTTTTGTCAAATTGCGTGTGATGCTCGAGATATCGGCAACATAGGTCCAAAATATGCATAATTAAACATGTAGTAAACTAGGGTATTCGTGACATTCGTCCGCAAATAGCGTTAGACCGTTAGACCTCTGTAAAGAGGCTATTTGAGAGGACAGAAAGATGATTATTGACGATAACTTTATCCGGACAGTTAAGAATGTGATTCAGAGTCACCGATATCATACTATATACCTGCATATTTTTGTTTTAAATCAAAAAAAGAATATTCTTTACTTGTTTAATAGATTTTAAGCTTGACAAGAAATGGTGTTTGGATGTTGAGTAGATAAGGTAACTAAAACTGTACAGGTACTTTTGCAAAAATGTTGAGAAAATGAAAGCTCAATCACACATTTTTTTGTAATGCCTGTGACGTCGATGATTTTGCTGCTCCATGACTAAATGATATGTCCTGATAAATCACTCAAAATCGATACCAATTTATAACATTTTGATATGAAATTTTGAAGATCATATAAGTAAAGTTTCTTTGATATTAGGTGTGACAGTTTGCCCGATTATGTCGTCAAATATTTTTCTGTGCAACAAGTCTGCGTAACTTTTGAACGGCCCTCGTATATAACCATGTTAATACCTGTCTGATCTTCATATAACTGATTTGCAAACGTAGATGATGCATTTCTTTTCAAGAACCTACAGAAAAGATACCCAATATGACTGATTGATTATTTAGCTCCCTTATAAGATCACAGTCAATATCATTTAAAATTCAATGGGATATTGGACTACTTCCTTTTGACAAGATTAGAAGATGCAAAAATGTATGCTCTATTTTTGCGTATTAATTTATTTTTACCAGGATTTAAGGTAAAACAGCAATCCAGTCAGACCAATGCCGATAACAGATCCTATCAAAGCACACAGCACGTTAACCCACTCACTTTGACTTTCTGTTTCTTTTCCTACTATCAAATAAAAAATTCATATTGCATGACAGGAATAATCGATAAAAATATTGTGTATGAGGTCTTTTTGGTACACATAAACTTTTTTTTCAGGTTGGTCTACAATTGAACTCTAAGATCGATATTATACAAATATGGACTCAATGTAGGTCAATATGCATTTATATGGACCCAGGATGACAGATACCGACTGACGATACAAGGAGTACATGGTACGGCATCATTTTAACCTTCAGGTCAAACAATCATATGTTGCCTCATACCCAGTCAATAACAAAATAATATTTACCTCGAAACTTTTAAGGTCACATGCAGGTTAAAATAACGTAGTATTTATTTAACACTGTTTGATCTCAACCAATTAGAAAGAGGGAATTTATTCAATCATATAAACATAATCCATGTTTAATGTTGCACATTTTTTTCTATGAGTTGATATAAATATGTACTTTGATTATGATTACCAGCATTTGTCTTTGGACAGCCATAAATTATACTACATCTTTCTTTTGGACAGTCACAATCTGACCAACAAAATCTCCCATAAAAACCTTTGACACAGTTTTGTGTGCAGTTATCTCCATGGGTACCGAATGGACACTCTGAAATAAGTATGTTATCATGACAAGGGAAACAAGTACCACAAAGCCCGGAAATAATGACATTTTATTAGAAAAATTTTAAGTCTCAACAAATTTCTAGTAACACTATATCAATGTACATGTAAACTGTATACTACACTTCATTCTTATAAACTTTTTCACCGTTAGTTGATTAATTTAATGAATAAATGTTCCTTATATCTTCTCTTATGTTTTAGGCAAATAAATAAAGCATGAATATATCAATAAAATATAATGTTTGAAAATTGCTTTCAAATTGTGCAAAATAAGCATTCTTATCGTTTTTCGTCAATAAACATATGTCCCCCCCCCCCGGTGACACTTAAAAAGCTTTGGTATTAATTTTCGGTAATAACATTCCAAGTTACCTGTAAAAAGAAAAGAGGGTGTTTTTAAAATATATTCCGTTTTCCGTTGGTTTCCACAGTGAAAAACACACGTTTTCCAAATTTATTTTCCTCTTGTTTTCCCAAATAAGTAATGTTTTATGAAAATCCATAAAATTCTCTATTAAAAAAGTATTAAAAACTCATCAGATATGTTAACTTTTGGAAATTGAAATGCAGGTAGGCGGGAGAACAATATTATCGCTCGCAGTTCTTAATCGTACTTATGCTTTGGATACTCTTTCTTTGGAGGGCAATATTTCATTGATTAACAAATTGTTTTACTTTATTTTTTATCTGTGTATAACACGTTGAACTAAAGATATTTCGATAATTAATTTTTATATTCTTATGATTTATGATATAAACTATAAACAAAAAAATATAAATTGTGCTCACCAAGACAATTCCCATCCTGACTTCGGTAGAAATTAGGACAGCATCTGTGAACATTACAAATAAAAATTCAAGAAAAGATTTCAATGCATTACCGGAGTATATCGTTTTAAATTTCATACAATCTCCTTAGTAATATTTTTTCACAAGTGATCGACTACAAACCTGTTTTCACATAACTTTCTGCAAACAGATTTTGTACAAATGTTTACTACAATTAAATAACAATATACTGTGAAATCACTAATTTTCGTGGGGGGTTAATTTTCGTTGTTTTCGTGGTATGAAGAGACCCACGAATTTATGTCCACCACGAAATGTAAATTTTCATATGCACAATTACTAAAAGGTTCTCATCCACGAAATCAAATCCCCACGAACCAACATTTTTTCCTCAAACCACGAAAATTTGACCCCACGAAAATATGTGATTTTACAGTATCTGACTCCTGATTTTTATCAATTTCATATCAATTAGAATTTGGCCTTTATAATAATAGCGTTTACATTTGAGTTCCCCTGTGGACTAAATAAACACAACTACCTCGTTCTTTTTTTTTCCTGATTTACCGACTTCCTTTGTGAGCACTGCGATTCCAGTCAAACGTCAACCAGGCAGTAATTGAAGGATTTTAGGCTGGGATGATTGTGATGTCGGTATCCACTTCCTTCGAGCTCTTTCCAAGTAAATTATAATCAATCTCAAGCTAATGTAAGTTTGGGTACAACAGATCATAACAGCCTTTCACCCTATCTTAGTTCTGCTGGACATGTTATTACAGGTGGAGTAAATATAGTTATAAATGGGGAATTTATATAACTTATTATAAAAGGTTCTAAATATTGGGAACCCCAATCCTTCAACTGGCGTCGGAATTTCATAAATATTATGGATTCTGTTGCAGATTACGCCAGGCGATCGGCCAGATATAGAAAAAGACTACACTTTTTTCAGAATGGATTAAATGTATTAGATCCATGTTTAAATCAAAAATTAAAAGATAGAGGGGTAATTTGAAAAACATCGATCCTTCTGTATTCAACAATCCAAAAGTGAAAAAGGAATTAGATAAATCGAATGATCAGTACGCACTGGTCCCTACTGACAAAGCGGGTACCATTGCCTTTGTCTGTAAGGCTCATTAAAATACAAATTGCATTTTAGGAGAACGTGGATTTAATTCCACATGTAGTAATCCAACTTTAATCACAATTCTCTTTGTAAGGAAGAAACTCTTCTAAATCCTATGTCAGAATTGAGAATCTTTAATATCCCAAAGAACCAAACTGAATTTGAACTTCCATATAAATACATGCATATTTTATTCCGAAACTCCATAAGAATCCTTACGAACAAAGATACATAGCGGGTTCCAATAATGTTCAACAAAGCGGCTTTTTTACAGATCACTAAGATATTAACAGAAGTAAAAAAGAAACTTCAAGAGTACTTTGCAACAATGTTTTAGAAGTAGCGTAAATCAGACGTGGATACATAAAAAATCCAAGGAACCTTTGAACAATTGAAATCAGACGATTTTACCAAAATCAAGAGCTGCTTAAACGTAAGGCTTTTCAACTTTATACCGACTATTCCCCACGTTGACTTAAAGTCCAGACTGTTTGATATCATGGACAGCTGCTTTTTCAATAAAAACAAAATAGGAACTCGTAGATTTATTTACCTTGTCATTTATCATTACAAAATTATTTTGTTGAAAACATTCTGATTGTACAAACAAGTACTCTAAAGTTGATATCAAGTGGGGTTTTTTTCTTGTCATGTGAAGGATATTGAATAAATTTTGCTTTATATGAATATGAAATATAGGCTTGTTATTAATTGTGCGTAACTGGTGCCCATGTGATTTCCAATATATTGTTGGAAGACCTGGTCTCCAAAACAAAACATAGATATTGTCAAAGAGAAACTCAAGCATCTTGCTGCAGCCCTCAACTCTACATTTAGATATATCAACGACGTAATGTCAATGAACAATGATGATTTCCATTTTTATGTCGATATGATATATCTTGTGAGCTTGAGATGAAAGATGCCACAGAGTCTAACACATCTGTTTCATATTCAACCCTAAAAAGAAGTAAATGGTAATCTAACAACCAACATTTTTGATAAACGTGATGAATTTTAACTTTACAACCATCAATTTTTATTACTTATGCAGCAATATACTTTATTTGCTACACAAGAGCATGCTCTACGGACGAATAATTTCTAAAACCAGGTAAATATTGACAAAGAAGTTGATAAAACAAGAATATCATCAGTCTCGTTTAAAGTAATCATTTTTTTTTGTTCTATGGTTGATACAATGACCTTGTCAGCAAAATACTCTCTATCATTGACTCAAATGCCGACTGACTTGGTTCATACTAATTGTTAGTCTGTTGATTATACACCTAATTGACGACAGTCTATCTCTTATTTCCCGATAAGGACAATGAGCACACGGTGGGTATGACCGGTCGGCAGGGGATGCTTACTCCTCCATGGCACTTGATCCCATCTCCAATGTTTTATTGGTCAGTGAATGTTCTGCACCTATTTAGCCAAAAGAGAAGATAGTCATTTCCATTCGAATCCAATCTATGCATTCTGTTTGTTGTTTACGTCTTATTTTGTTGAGTTTTGTGACATGAAATACGTCATGGAGCAATGCGTTTTTGCATTGCTCTATTTTGACGTCATAACGAAAAGCTTTCAATCTCGTTAAAGCTCATTTACTGCTTCAAACATCAGTGCATTAGCCAGTCAATTTCTTTTTACAAAACAATTGCATTAGAATGCTCTTTTACCTGTTTCAAACAAACGTTCAATGGCCGTATATGCAGATAATTTGACATAATTTGCAGCTGCTCTCCACCGGCCATTGGTGGTGTCTCCATATGAGTGAAAAACTACATTCAAACATACGAACAAAATTGGTATATATTTTTTTTAATGTGATGATAAATTAATCAATTACTATACTGAAATTTAGGAGAAGTACGCATTCAAAGTACTGGAGTCATAACACTGAAATTTAGTCGTTTCTCACTTGACTGTATTTATTTGAAGGATCCGGTTAGGATCTGTCGTCTTTTTCTTTTTTATTTTTAAAAGAAACATCTTTGTATGAATATTTTTCTTTTACTGCTTTATTGACAATCATATGCTCTGTTTGTACTGAGCTTTCGTGGATTTTTATTTTCATTTTCGCCCATTACTTCCGACATCGTTTGGTCAATAGAACTTCCAGTGATGATGTGTATATCACTCTTAGAGAATAGAAGTTTATGAACCACAATTTCTTCATCTGTCTGTAATGCTGAAACTTCTTCATAATCTGATAGTCTCGGTTGGATCGACATTTCAAAAGTGTGATCTTTACACCAGATACTATTTGCCAAGCTATAAGGTCGTGGAGAGAAACTTTTGGTGCAACAAGCTCTTGGGAGATAAAACTTTTTGATATCGCCTCCTTATCTACTATTATGTCACATTTCCGATTCATTTGAGCATTTCCTATATAGTCTTTTACAGTTTCATCCACTGAACTTTCTCCACAAACGTCTTTTCCAGGGGGATCGATTTTAACACTCCTCCTTTCAGATACACATCCCTTTTTGGTTTTCTCCTTCATTTCGATCAAGTCGTATTCGTCTTCCATTTGTCTGTATCGTCCATAAGGTTGACTGAGGAGTCAACTGATCGCAGGGTCATTGCTTTCTCAATAGGAGAAATGCGTAGAGACAGAAATATTGTACGCTTTATTTTTAAACAATCGTTCATATTTGCCTTCGTAATGGGCTTCATCATGCTCGTCTTTTGTATGACTATTTCTTGCTTTGTGAGATGGAAGAGAATCAACAGATGGTACTTCCGGTTCCGGGACACTTTCACAGTCATTTGGGTTGTCATACAAAGGCTGTAACTGGGAAAATCTAAGAGCTGTGTAGCAGCTATTCATGTCTGGATACTCGTTTGGACTTAACAGCACATTTTCAGTCATATTTGACAATGAACTGGGACTTTCACCACCATCTTCTTCTTGATCATCTGTTAAAAAGAAAAAAACAATTCTGTTATGTTTTATAATATAAAATATTGTTTATCTAATTGGTTATATTTTACAGACCAGAGAACATTTAATGATCAGCAAGCAAAATCCTTTCCTAAGATTAATTTATTACAATGACCTTCAAAATATTATTTTCTTTCTTGTAACTAACACTTATTTATTCATCAGTAAGAAACTTCAGAAATATAATTGCTTTTGTTCTTTTTACAAATCTATAACCATACCTGTCTGATCTGTATAAAGCTGATTTGTAACCCTAGGTGGTGCATTTGTTTTTGGAAAACTACAAGAAAGGTATACTTGACAGCCAAAGTCAGCAAATGCAATATAAATTTGATTTGATTCAGAAAGAAGAAAATAATCTAAATTCGAACATTTTACTTTACTTTTGAAGAAGGGGAATCACTGTATTATATTTTAGTAGTAATTGTTAATATTTACCATGGCTTGAGATAAAACAGCAGACCAATAAGAGTCATAGTAATCGTGGTTATGGATCCTATCAGAGCATACGTCATGTTAACCCACCACTCACTGGTGCTGTCTTTACCCACCGCTACATGCAAAATTATATAAGGTAAGAGAACTAATTTACAAATGTAATATTTGTTAATAACTAGCAATATTTTGGCTTTGTTTGATGAATTTTAAGCAGAAAGAATAGGATAGAAAATTGTTATTGCTGTTATCAAATGAAAGGTTTATTGAATTTCATTTCAATTAGCTGTGATAATATGCATGTAATTGTATATAGTATAAATATACTAAGTAACCCTCCAAGTTTACACGTACATAAATTGTTAAAGTTGAACTTACTAGCATTTCTTTTAAGACAGCCATAGCTTGCGTTAGAACTTTCAGCAGGACAGTCGCACGGTGACTGACAGAGTTTTCCGTAAAACCCTCTGACACATTTTCCCGTGCAGTTTACTCCATGCGTACTCTGGCAGGGGACACTCTACAATTAAAATGTCAAGATAATCAGGAATCCCAAAGGGCTATAGAATTGGAATGAATTTAAAGTACTCCGATCCTTGGTTCGGAAAGGCAGGCATTGACTTTTTGAACATGCAAACAAAAATGTCTCTTTCTTCTAAGTTAAGTGTTTTAACCCACGATAATTCTTAACATCATCTTCAAAGTTAATCATATTATATAGGGAATATTAGTTCAGCTCAAGTAAACTTCAGGAAATGCATATAAAAACACATTTTATGCATTTATCAATTTAAAATTGATCAATAAACACATTTTAGAAATAAACAGGTTAGATATCTATGTTATAGGAAGAATTTGCACAATTTTCATACATACGAGGGTCATTCAAAAAATTCGTAGACCTTTGTTCTAATTTTTAGCTCACCTCAACGAAGTTGGGGGAGCTTATGTAATACCCTCGGCGTCGGCGTCAGTATCGGCGTCGGCGTCCCAGGTTAAGGTTAAGTTTTTTGGAGCAGTTTTCTTTTTAAGTACATCTATGTCCTATATTGATTAGACATGCATGGAAGATGCTTCTAATGTGTTTCATTGTACCAGTCAAAGTTTCAGATGCTGCAATTTCACCAAAGGAATGCCCAGGTTAATGTTTTTGGAGCAGGTTAACATTTTCGGTGAGGTTTTTGGTGTAGGTCTCATTTCCAAGGAACTATAAGCCCTATGTAGACCAAACGTGCATGGATGGTACATCTAAGGATGCACATTACCATTGCTTCGGATGCTGAATCTGACCTACATTTTCCAGTTGAGTGAACAGGTTAATGTTTTTGGTGCAGGTCTTGTTTTCAAGGATTATATAGTCTACATGTAGATTAATTTGTAACTTGAATAGAAATATCTAAGCTTGATTTTACTTTATATCTAATTTGCAATGTGCCCCTACCTAAGCACAATCCATTGCTATGTTGGTATTATAATTCAAGCAGCATCTGAAAAAAAAACCCAACATAACATGAAAGTTAAATTCACAAATTATATTCTGAGTTTTATTCCTTAGAGGAAGTTGTATATCATTCATAAAAAATATAACAGTCTTAACCTACAATCTCACCTGTTACCACAAATTTGACCACATGTTGGTGTTGTGAAAACATATACAAAAATCTGAAGATAAAGTATATATTTATAGATATCTGCCATTGTAGAGTAAACATTAATTAAGATTTTCATTTAAATTCCATTTCGTCTGTTAAGTGTACTACGTCCTTTTATATCAAGGATTTCAGAGAAGAGATATTGATGCTAGATATAGCTAGATTCTACTTACAAAACTGTTCCTCTTCCTTCTCATCACTGTGTTTGCTATTTGATTTGAGAGTCATAAGTATTTTGTCACTAGAACATTTATGTGGACAGAAATGATTGAATTTTTCGCAAATTTGTTATTCCATTTCACAAACCCAACATTGTTAAGATAAAATAATAAAACCTTTAAATTTGAATGCTTTGATGCACGATTTCATTATAGTGTATGGTTAGTGTGTCAATAATTACAATTAATACGAATTTGATTAATTGCTTTGTATGTTGTTTGATGTCCCTCTCCAGAATTTTTCACTCGTATGGAAAAGTCACCACTTGCCGATGGAGAGCTGCAAATTTTGTTCTATACTACGCACTCTGGGCCATTGTTAATTCAAATTAACAGGTAAAAAAAAATGTCGAGTCGATATGAATATTGCACTTTTGAGCTAATGATTCTCTCTCTTTCTTTCTTTCTTATCTAATTTGACCTACGAAAGATTCGATACGCAGGAGCATGCTCTACGTATGAACAATTTCTTAAACAAGGTAAGTTTTTGACAAGCAAGTTGATGAAACAAGAATATCAGCAGTCTCGTTTAAAGTCATCATTTCGTAAGTTCTTTGGTCGATACAATGACCTTGTCAGCAAGTACAATTCATCATTGGGTCAAATGCTGACTGACATTTTTCATACCAATTGTTAGTCCATTATTTATACACTGAATTGACGACGGATTTTTTCCGTTTTTTCCTGATCATGACAAGGAGCACACGGCGGGTGTGACCAGTCGGCAGGGAATGCTCACTCCTCCTGATTCCACCTCTGATGTTTTGAGGGTCTTTGTTTGCTCTGCTCTTATTTTGTATTGTTTTATGGACTTTGAGACTGAATACTGTTCGTTATCTTGATATCCTTTTCTACCTAGATAATTACATTATTACGTTGTCAACAGTGAAATTCTTTCTTAAATTAAAGTAATATTTTATATTGTGTAACAAAAGTAAATAAAAAATGTATGGCTGTTATAAGATAGAGATAGCAACTATGTCACCTTGACGGAAATTAATACTGCCAATTTCTTTCCAAATACGTTGCTAAGTTTCATTTTTATCCACAAACCCAAAGACAATAACACTCTGTTTGAGAAATGACAGAGACAATAACATGTACAAATAGAAAAATGAATATTTTGTGACTGGATGTGAAATTATTTTAAAATATTTTAAAGAGTGCTTCGCAACAGTAATACAATATTAAAAAATAATTTCATAACATTCATGACATAAACTAATTCAATTTACATCAAACATGCTATAAACCATTGGATATACTTATCATATTTTATGATAGTAACTACTGTATGTGTACTTTTAAATGGAAGTTCAAATTTTAGCGGTTTTGAAGCCAACAACAAAGCACTAGTTCATAAATACCAGTCAAAAATCGACACCGAGATCGTTGATTATAGATATTGCAAATGAAAGCCTTTTTAACCCACCCACCCTTCATGTCTGACAGAAGTTAATGAAGCTAAAACAATCCGTCTTTGCCTTAATTTTCAATAAGCCATCAACGAATTGACGCGGTTAATATATCTAAATCCTTAATAAAAAAGGGGGGCTCAGCCTTGCATTCCACTTCATTTCAAATTAAAGACAAAACCTTGTATCTCCTACAAATATACGTTGACAATTGCTTCCAAACTTTAAGTAACTAGAAAACTTCACAGGGCCTGGACATGTAAAATCTATAAAATTATCCTCCATCGAGTTCGTGTTACCTTAGACTATAAGTATAGTCTTGCTTGACACGTTATTACAGGTTACGTAAATATAGTTAATAAGGAGGACACTAGATGACTGATCTAAAAAAGAGATCCTAAATAAAAGGAAACCCGATCCTTCAACTGGCTTGGAATTTCATAAATATTATAGATTCTGTTGAAGATTACGCAATATGAAAAATAAAAAATAGGAGCAGAGCAAACACAGACCTTTAAACCATCAGATATGGGATCAGATGTTTTGTATAATTCAAGATGACAAATACATATAACATGTTGCATATTTGTGTTTTTATACAAATCAAATTTGAGGGCACAAGTTATATTAGCCTCAAGAATTAATTGGAGAGGCTCTTTAAAAAGGTAATTAACCCGTACTTTTCTTTTGAAAGTATTGAATGGGACAACTTATAAAGAAATATAATTGCAATATAATTACAAGTACGCAGAAAATTGCTGTATATTAAATTTTTAAGGTCAGAAAATGTGTCTTCCTCAACCAATTAAGATCCACCACTGCTCAATGGCTCTAGGTGTCGAGTAAAAGATGGTGACGTCCCTATTTGAGTAATTCTTTTTAGCATCAGATGTTAAATCATATTAAACGACATACAGTCAATCAATCAATCAAACTTTTTTTGATTTGTTAAAAAGTTAAATGCTAAAAAAAATATTTTCTTCTTCCTTCGCTATTCCTATTCGGATAATTACAAGAAAACAAAGTTAATGGTATCTTAGCAATAAACGCAATGATTTAAATTTTCAAATCGTCAGCTTCATTGACTTATGTACCAATAACTTAACACCTGGGACATATATCTCTCAAATGATTAGATTTGCTCTACGTTCGGAAAAAAGAAGGATGCAAGTTTTTGACAAACAAAAATATAAATATATTTTCGATCAACAGTGTCGTTATTTTGTTAATTTTATTGTCAGTGCAGTCACCTTGTTATCAAAAGCAATTGAGCATTAAATCAAATGCTGACTGACGTTTTCCACACTGTGAGGCCATAACATTTATTTGCACACTGAAATGTTTACGGATTTTCCCGTTTTCTCCCTGTCATAGCAAAAAAAATACAGCAGATGTTACTGGTCGGCAGGGAATGCTCACTCATTCAAGTTTGATATAAAAAATTTTTGTTGCAATATTGTAATTGGCTATTTAATTGACAGAAAAAAACATTTATTTTTTACATTTCAGACAGAGGAACTATGTCTATGTATTAATTTAAGCAAAATTATTGTCATCCTATAAATTGATTTCTTATATAAAACTACAGATTCCTTTGTAGAAATCAATCTTCTGAAAACAAAAAAAATTATTAACATCAGTTTATTAAACATAATGGTTTTAATGACATACAGATTTATCATAATAACATATTTTGATAGCAAATCTAAGTTCTCTAAAATGCAATTCATATTACTGTAAAATATGTGTAACATACTTATTTGGACATATTCAGAATTCGAACAAATAAATGAATGACAAGTGTTTTTTTATTCTTTTTTTTCAGTTTCAAATATTGTGCATTTATACGTTTGATTTGATATCTTGTTCCATGTTGTAATAAACTCATAAGCAAAAATATCCATAGACAAAGCAGTGTTTAAATGATGGTCTAACAATTTTTATTAAATATTTCAGTCAGCATAGACTTAATTATATCTGCAGCTCTCCACCGACAAGGGTGTTTGCACTATTTTAGTGAAAAAATTTGAAGGGACATTTAACAAACGAAGAAAACAGTTAATTAAACGACTGAGTTTTATCCTGTGTTTGGGATCCGTTACTTTTCTGAGAAGCATCCTCGGAGTGTTTGGAGGATAAACTGACATCAGAGTCTGAACCACAGTCATCCAGACTATGGTGTTCTTCAAAAATACAAACATTTGTCAAACAATAAGGATCATCATTGTTGTGAGAGAACTGACGCCAAAGTGATTGCTTCACTGCATAACATTCCATTTCAGAAGGATCGAAGTTTCTTCTTAAGGACAACACACTGTACTGACAACTTTCTTCAAAAATTCCATAATCATTTCCCTGTTTATCATCCTTTGAGATATCATCTTCAATGTGTCTTCCACAAGAATGTGAAGCTAAGATATCTCTGTATTCTCCATTATTCCCAATGTTTAAATCCATTTTTTCTTCCTCTTTTTGGATGGGCAGATTGTTTCTTTTAAGTAAAACCTGGATTTGAGATTCCATCATTTGAGAGGATCTTATATCAGCGTAGATATTTGTATCACGAGCTGTATTAGTTCTAGAAGGTATATCTACAGTTACCGATGATGCTGTTTGATCATTATGCTCTACTGAAACGGCATGGAAATCAAAATGAAAATAGGTATTAGCAATTATTTCTTTTTTCAAGATCAAAATCGATATTGCACACAAAGGAAACTGCATGTTTGTTGATCCCTTTTAAAATTCCTTTATATTGGAATTAAAACAGAGAAGTTTGTGTTTTTTTATTTAAAATTTCGTGTTGGTATGTTTGAGGAATTTTTTACAATGAAATATACGGAGATAAAGAACAGTATTCAAGAGAAAAGGTCCAGACAACAAATACAAATTAGGATTTCCTAAACATCATAGGTAGGATTAGGTACTGAATTTGTGTTTAGTTGAATTTAGTTAACACTAGCAAAGCAATACTTGACCATGATGTTAGAATTAAAATTATTTACACCTTACACGTCTTTGGAAATTTAAATTACCTGTTTCCTGAACATTTCCTGCTTGGCTTCTTTTCATTTTCTTGGCTCTATTGATAACGTAAAATCATGAAAAGATATTATGCAATTTACTGCTTAGAAGGAATCAATACGATTGTTCCATGGAATATTAAATGTTATATTTACCTTGAATTGTAATATAAAAACCCTGTTGCTACTAAGACCACGAATATGATTCCCATCAGAGCGAAGAAAATGTTCTGCCATTTAATATCATCTGTTGGTAAGGTTTTCACATGCGTAGATTAATTAAGAAAAACCTTATGTTTATTTAAACTGATATTGTTTATTGTATCTATCTGTAACATCGCATCTTTTATCAATCTGATATGATATATGATATGAATCAAAGAACACGTTTTACCCATATAATTATTGTTAAAGCCATTCCGTAAGAATTAAGTGCATTCAAATTTTAGGAGACAGGTTATGACAAAATATACATAGTATTTTACCTACCTCCCAATAACAAGTACTCATATCCTATATATTTCTTTCGTTACTCTATGTTTTATTGCGTTTTGACACTTTTCAAGAAAATTTCAACACTGGATTGCATTGATCCCATTGCAAGAACATTTATTAAAACCGAATTTTTTAAGACATTTAATGATGCCTTTTAATGCAAGAAACCATAAGAAAGTTATTATGAGAATTTCATGTGATAAAGTTCATTTTTATTATTCCTTTATATGACAAAATTAGCATAATCTTGAAGATTTCCTAGAAAGTTCTTCAATAAGGCGTTTAGCTGGCTTTTTTCATTCAAACTTCATATCAAATTTAGAGTGAATTTAGAAACTCTAAACTTTTCTTTTTCCCAAAAACACACGAACTGATTGAAAACAATAGATTTTAAATGCAATAGACAATTAACTTTACTTATTTCAGAACATTTTCGAAAATGTCAAGTTTTTCAGTATATTTCAAATTGAGTTCTCATCATTTGAATAAAAGAAAAGATAATCTACTATCTCTATTTATTTTTTTTTCAGAATAAACCAATTTCATTATATTTTAATGCATTATAATGATAAAGAATAAATTTTTGCAGATATTCCATGTCAAAACGAGGTTTCAAAATATCCTACATAGTTAAGTATTCAAGCATATTTTGTAAAGAAAAAAAAAAGAAAAAAAAAACAATTCATTATATCTAAATCTATCAAATTGAAACACTTCATATTTAAATGAGTGCATACAAAATACCATACAATTACTTGTAGATTGAGTAGAGTCTTGCAGTCCTTGAAAACAGTCAAGATCACAAGAGCCGTCTGAGCAATTACATTTCTCTCTACAAGTTATTCCATTCTGACATCGTTCTGGATTTATAGGAACTGATGCTTGTATAGGTTATAAAAAGATATAGTGGAAGATCATATGTCAATAAGAGAGTTCAAGAACTATTTTGATTTTTATGGTTGATTTACAGCTTATTTAATTATGTATTCTATGTTAATGAGCAGTTTTTATACTTAATTCCTGAAATGTATACCTGTATCAGTATAAACAAGCGTGATGTTTTTAAGGCAACCATTAACTCTATCACAAAGATAACTTGGACAGTTACAAGGTTGAAGACAAAGTCTCCCATAGTAACCATTAACACACTTTCTACTACAGTTAACACCGTGTGTTCCAGCCGGACACTCTACAAACAATGACTTATTAAAATCAAATAGATAACAACCGTTTATTACTCATTATTCGGACGTTCTCCTAATTGAAAAAAAAACCGTAAACAACTTTTAAATGTCGAAACCTTCGTTTCAATTTGTGCTTATAACATTTTTGTTTGTTTTTTTTTTAACAAAGTTTTTGCCTTATATTTTAATTTGATATTCTTGTAATGTAAAAAAAAATATTAATTAGATGGTGAATTCAGAATCTTTACCTTGGCATATATTTCCTTTTCTGAAGTAGTTAAAACAACAAATTCCAGCACTTGAAGAAAAAAAAACAGTTATCATGTTATGAAATTTGAAACAGTTTAATACCATTATTTACAAGGGTTGTCAGTAAAGTTCTTCGACAACATTGATAATCGGTGACAAACATTGATAAATATATGAAACTATTATTTTTATTAAATTAATGTTTCAATTTGATACATGTGCAAATTTTATCAAAGCTTTGACATAGTTATCAGATTTCACATGTAAAATAATATTTGACACTTCCTGCCTCAGACCCTGCAAATCACTAAACCTTTGTCTGCGTAAAAACGGCTTCATTTACCCGGTAAGGAAATACGGCAAAGTCATGTTACGAAAGAAGGATGTGGAGATAACGAACAGTATTCAATTTCAAAG
This sequence comes from Saccostrea glomerata, assembly GCA_003671525.1. NCBI lineage: Eukaryota > Metazoa > Mollusca > Bivalvia > Ostreida > Ostreidae > Saccostrea > Saccostrea glomerata. Next base: position 14,428 of record PRKT01002143.1, on the reverse strand, counting down.
TCCATAAAACAACACAAATTAGAGCAGAGCAAACACGTACCCCCGAAACATCAGAGGTGGTCATGGGATCACTCATGGAGGAGTAAGCTTCGCTTGTTGACCGGTCACACCCGCCGTGTGCTCCTTGTCATGATCAGGAAATAATGGAAAAAATCCTTCGTCAATTCAGTGTATAAATAATAGACTAACAATTAGTATGAAAAACGTCCGTCAGCATTTGACTCAGTGAAAAATTGTTTTTGGTGACAAGGTTATCGTATCTACCATAGAACTTACAGAATGATGACTTCAAACGAGACTGCTGATATTCTTGTTTCATCAACTTGCTTGTCAATCATTTACCTCGTTTTAGAAATAGTTCATACATGTACGTAGAGCATGCTCTTGCGTATCTAATCAACTGAGATATATATACTCCGTATGCAGGTGATGAATATATATTGTTGCATAAGTAATGGAAGTTGACGTGAGAAAAGTTAAAGTTATCACGTTTATAATATAGCGTGGTTGTTAGAGTGCCATTAACATCTTTTTCCAGTAAAATATCCAAGTATGAATCAGATATGTCAGACTCTGTGGTAACTTTTATCTCAAGCTCAGGAATTGATATTACCATTTTAAATTGACAATACCTCGTCTATATATCTAAATGTCGAAGGCCACAGAAAGTGTTTTTTTTCTTTTCAAGCATACGGTTTTGCAGAAATTCTGCTTCATATAAATTAAAAATAGGTCTGATAATAACGGAGAGGAATTTGTACCAATGTGAATACCAATAGATTGTTCGAATACCTGATCTCCAAAAGCCACATAGATATTGTCTGTCAGAAACTCAAATATCTCTTTGATGTGAACCTCAGGGTACTTGTGCGTGCCATCAGAATGTGTTTTAACAACTGATTTTGTAAATGACCAATGACCAGGTATGTAAATTTATGAGTTCAATTTTTATCGAAAAGCACTGCAATCTCGGAATGATGGTCTTCATTCACGCATATCATCCTGTTCATAGTTCCTTCCGTCCGAAAATTTTATTTTCCTTTCAATTACTTAGTAACGGCTACCTTTACTTACTAGTATACTCCTTTCCATATTTATTTTCATTTGATCTTGCACATTAAAATAAATCACACAGTAAACAACTCATAAGATACTTGTTGTGGTCTTGGAAAGCATAAAAATCTTTTTTATATTTAAAAAGAGTTTGTTTGGATAATTTCGAAAACAAACAAATGAAATATTTACAGAACAACAAAAATGAAATCAATCATTAATTTTGTGTGGAACAAACCTTTTCTCGCATGTGTTGCTGGTTTGGACAGTGAAGATCAGAAGTTCTAAAATTATGCCTAGAACAAGCATCGCCGATCTCGACCTGGATTATTCAGTCACATCAACTAACAAACTGGTCTATCCCGTCATATTAACAGCTGTATTTTTCTATGTAATTAATCAGATCTATGTAACTTTCCATTGCTTTAAGCGGGTCTGCAAGTGAAATTGAAATTACTACTTTGATTCGGGAAAATATGAGATTAAAAGAATCAATATATTAAAGTCTAGAGCTTTTAATGATGAGTCAGATTAATAGCGTGAAAAGTGTGCACGTGTTACACGAAAGTATGCAGGAAACCATTGCAACCATTGAAAAGGTTCTGATAATTTGATATAAAAACTCTCTCATAATTAAAAGACTTAAAAGCCAAACAATTCATATTCATATCTTGTTGAAAGTTGTCATAATCAAGGCAATGTAAGTACGATTGCATTAAATCCAAACTCCCCAACAAGTTGTTGTTCTTTAGATATTGAATACAATACGTGGACCACACGCATGTGTTTCTCACCAAAATTCAATAAAAGACGATTTCTATGTGTATTGAAATTCCTGAAGATTCGTTCACATTTCATTTACCGGTAAATGATCTATTTTTTTTTTAGATTTTATCTCCGATTAACCTATAGTTTCTTTTTCATTTTCAGAATCGGTCTATTTTGATAGATGTACCCTATAACAGCTCGAACTTGACATCTGTTCTGAAGTTATGCTGAAGAAAGCTTTCATTAGAAGAATAGATCTGATGGTACATGTGTAGCAAAGCTTTGTGTTGCATTTATTTTGGAGGCCCTATACCCCACATGGAAGACCATGGGAAAACTACTTGCCTGTATCAAGCTGTCTTTCGATTTGCTGTATACCAATGTTTTTTTACGAGCCTTGATGCACAAAACTGATACCGATGGAGTCTTGTTCTATCTTTTAAAATAAAAAAAACAAGTCGTTGAATGCCGTTTTTAAATCAAGTTGTTAAGTTATCTATATACTACAGATTCTTCCTATTTCTCAAAGTGCTTGTGCCATAGAATCAAAGAATCAATGTTTAAATGTATATGTAGAAGACAGAAATTCAGATTCGCCAATGAATTCATAAAACCGATATACACATTTAAAAGCGATATTTACCAATTCATGGCATCATAATTCTAATTTGAAAAGGCCGAATTATTTTATTGGAAAATTCTTAAAGATGCAAACTCTCTGGCATTCTCGTGCATGCATAGCCTCACGTTTTCACAAGGCATCCGGTTTAATCTCGCTTATACATTTTTCTTCGTGGACCCTGAGGTATTAAGAAGAGATAGAAAATGGAAATGGCGAGAGAGAAGGGGGGAGGGAGGGCGATGATTGTGATTTAGGTAGTAGGGTTGGTTTATCAATGTTTAGGTAACATTGCCTTATTTATTTGAAGTTTTAGAGATTCTGAAATTCCCATTGGTACTTATTGTGCCCCATTGTAAGCAGACACATCTTTTAACTCGTGTAAAAACAAATCATTGAAAACTTTATACTTCAAAAAACAGAAGACTCTTGTTGTGGCTTTTCTTTTTACATTTAAGTCATTGTCTTCTTCTGCTCCTTTTTTGTGTTGTTTGAACGAATACTTGAGCTTTAATACTCTTCATTATCTCCATATGTCATCTAATTAACAATTCTTATTTTCATTGTTACGTAAATTTGCATTAATAAAGCATATTTTTATCTCACATCGAAAGAAAACTATTATAATGAGGACATGGCGGATGTGACCGGTCGGCAGGGGTTTCTCACTGAATCAATCGTAAAAGCCCAAAGTTGATTCGATATTAAAGAGTGTTTGTACAGTTAATAAGAAACTATTTTACTTTTAATGACGCCATTTCTGTCGTTTTTGAGTATCCTAATTGAAAGGAGCCATTGAAAGTGGATTTTTAAAATACCTGGGTAAGATAATCGTCCACAGTGTAATGATGTAAATATGATGGGACTTTTTAACCATACACAGAGACGTTAGCATAGTCAAGGACATCGGTCGTACAGAAAACCTGCAATACACGATGTCTCATTTATTACTACCTCATGTAAATCAACAATGATGTCTACATCATATTCACACGCAACTTTATTTGTCCCTTTGAAACTTGGAAATATTCTTCTTACATAGGCCAAGGAAAGTCCAATTTTTGATTCCTCGACGCCAGAATATAGGCTTGGATCTGTGATTATGGATACTGTAGAATCTTTTTTATGATATTTTTATTTTTTTATGATGCTGAAATCTATGTAAAATGTCTGGATCAATCGTCTATTCGCGAATTATTATTCTCGCGATTTGCAAAGAGCCCATTCGCGATAATAAATACTCGCGAAAAATAAGGAATCTACAGTATTGCAAATCATAGGCTTTTTTAAACCCGCACGTTTTACAAAAGAAAATGCAGCTAAATAAATCAGTCCTTTCCTTTACCTTCAGTATGCCAAAAAAGGACTTGACGCGGTTAATATGAGTAATATTCTTAATCACAAAAGGACCCCGTCCTGTATTCCACCATATTTCAAGTTAAAGACTACAACTTGTATTTCCTACAAATATACATCGACCATTGCTTCCAAACTTTTAAATTACAAAAAACTTTACATGTCCGGGATACAGAGCATCTGAGACATAATCCTCCATCGTGTTCATGTTCTTCGCCCTATAACTATAGTCCTACAGGACACGTTATTACAAGTGACGTAAGTATAGTTACTAAAGAGAGTCACTAAATGCAAATATAGGGAACCCTGATTCTTCAATTGGCGTCAGAATTTAATAAATATTATGGATTCTGTTGAAAATTATGCCAGACAATGGGCCTGATTAAAAAAGACATTGACACCCTGTCAGAATGGTTTAAATGTATCAGATCCATGTTAATGTAGTGGTTGTCCTACTTATACTCATGATTCCCTTTCTAAGGAACAAATTCTTCAAAATCATATGTAAATTTTAAAATATTTTTCTAGTCCACAGAAGCAAAATGAATTTGAACTATCCTGTATTCATATTGGATTCCGAAACTTCATAAAAATCCTTACAAACAAAGATACATTGCGGGTTCCAGAAAATGTTCAACCAAGCTTCTTCCATTATTTCTCACTAAGATATTGACAGTAATGAAGGAAAAAAAACTTCAAGAGTACTGCGCAACAATATATTCAAGAAGTGGTTTGAATCAGATGTGAATACTCAAAAATTCCAAAGAATATTTGGACAATATGATAAAATTTTACCAATATCAACAGCCTAAAAACGTACGACTTTCAAATTTATACACTACAATTACCTAAGATAAATTAAAAGTCCAGGCTTTTTGATATCACTGAGAGTTGTTTTTTCAATAAAAATGGAATTCAAAAAATTTACCTAGCTGTTCATTGGTCATTTGCATTTTCTTTAAAAAAAACCACATTCTGATTGCACACTCTAGTACTCTGAAGTTGACATCAAACAGAAACTTGAGTTTCTAATTTACAATATCTTTGTGGTGTTAAGGACCAGGTATTCCAACAATCTATTGGAATTCCCATGGGTACCGATGCTGTGAACTTCAACTGGACAGTGGGATATATAGGCCACGTATGTTCAATTGACATTGGTCATTTCCATTCCTACGTTGATACGCTATATCCTGGTGGGCTTGAAATAGAAGATACCACAGAGTCAGATACATCTGTTTCATACTTGAAAAAAAAATCGTTAATAGTAATCTTACCAAGCTATATGATTAACGTAATGGCTTTAACTTTTCCATCATCAACTTCCCTTTCTTATGCAGCAATATACCTTCATCACTTGCATACGGAGTACATACATCTCAGTTGATTCGATACACAAGAGCATGCTCTACGTTTGAACTATTTCTAATACGAGGTAAATTATTGACATGCAAGTTGATGAAACAAGAATATCAAAAGTCTCGTTTAAAGTCATTATTTCGTAAATCCTATGGTTGATACAATAACCTTGTCAGCAAATACTGTTTATCAGTGCGTCAAATACTGACGCTTCAATACTATACTAATTGTAAGTCCTTTATCTATAAACTAAATTGACGAAGGATTTTTTGTTATTTCCCGATCATTAAAAGGAGCACACAGCGGATGTGGCCGGTCAGCAAGAGATGCTAACTCCTCCATGGCACTTGATCCCACCTCTGATGTTTTGGAGGTCCTTGTTTGCTCTGTTACTATTTTGAATTGTTTTATGGAGTTTGATATTAAATACTGTTCGTTATCTCCATATCCTCCCTTACTAAAGCACGTTTGTATACATTACTTAAGGACACTTTTTATTCTGTAAGTGTGTTACATATTACAATCTGGAAATATTCTAAAATGCTCTGGTAACATATTATGTTATAGTTATGTAAAAAGTCATGTTATTAATTAAAATTTAGTAAAATTGTTACAAGATAATAATTTTCGATCAGTATTTTTTAAAGATATGTTCGTATATAAATGTTGACTGCATGAGGCGTAAATATTCAACTATACACAAAATAAACATCATAATTGTTTTCACATCTTCGTAAAAACATTCTTGTGCACCTGTTCTCCATAAAGTGAATGACCTTCATTAATTTCTTTGTCTTTATGACCTCTGCATGGTTTTGAAGTTGTCGCTGGTGACTTAAGGGTAAAACAGCTTTCTCTTCGACAAATGGGTACTGTACACATGTATATATTTCTGTCGATTCAATTTTTTCAGTGACTTTACATAAATAATCTGTGTTCAACAAAACTTTCCCATGCGTTTCTTTCTCATGATTAATAACTTAATCAAATGTCATCTCTTGAAAAGTTAAATCTTAGTAATGTTCAAAATGATTCAACATGCAAACGCTCAAATCTTTGTACCCCTTCAATTCGGCAATTGTATGTCTATTTCTTGACTTTCTATCTTCAGCTGTAAATATACAATGTTTACATCGAAGTATGAGATGACAACTATGCAATCAAATCATTTATTTATTTCCTTCATCACGTGAACAGAACTTTGTAGGTTATATTCGCTTTACAAACACTTGCAGACGTCTCCATATGAGTGAAAAATTCTCGAGAATGACGTTAAACAAAATACAAACAAACAATCAATCAAACACTTGCTTCTGAAGCTAGCAGAGTAGGATTCTGTGTGTCCTCTGTATCATCAAACTTATTTTCTTTGCTATATTTTTCCTTTTCTATGCAGTTTTCCTCGTTTGATTTGAAACCTGTAAGAATATCAAACGAGAATATTTTCGAGAAAGATTACATTTACATTATACAGTTGTTTTGACTGCAGAAGAGGGAAACAATCAATCAGTTGGACAGGGGTGCAAGTTGTTGCCTATGACCGTCTACCGCTGGTAAATGCTTGCACTCTGGTTCAAAAGGTCGACTGTTTCTCGAGACTCCTGACAGCACTGTTATGTTATACTACTTCTAAATGAACTTACCGTTTACGGTAGCTCAGTCGGTAGAGCGCTCGCTTCGTGATCAGGAGGTCGTGAGTTCGAATATCGGCCGCTGTAACTTTGAATTTTGACCCGGGTTGAAAATTGATCCGGGGGTCATTTTTCAACGTTGAATACTAAGACTGAAGATGTTGAATTTAGACCGTAGTCCGTTGAAAACTTGGCCGGGTCGTGGAATTTTGATCAAGAATCCGGTTCTAAATTCAACAGCATAAAACACATACTTATGACCTGGTTTTCACAACTGTGAACTAATCCATGGGCGTCGGGAAGGGATGCTAAGCCCCCTCCATTTTTTTTTCAAAGATAGACATAATTAATATAGGCATTGAACAAAGTGAAATTAATTTTAAAATTAGCCCCCCTTTCAACAGGCACGTTACGGTGTACTCAAAGAAAGAAGAGTAAGTGGAAGTGACTGATTAAAAAAAATCGGATCCTAGCACCCCCCTCCCACCACCCCCGCCCACCCCCAAAATTGGATTATCGGGTTTGGACTACTAGTTTTGACAATGGACAGGTTTTTTTTGGTCAATTATTTTTAAAATTTAATTTTTTTTTTCTTTTTCAATTATCTCCCACCCCCGCATTTCAAATTCAGTTTAATTCTTAGAATAAATGAATTAACAAAAATATCTTAGATTTTAAAGTTACAAGTAGTTTCGTAATATTAGTAATTGGGAAACAGTTAGAATTTAATACATGAAGCACGTACGTTTTAATGCTTATTTAGTCATGCAAAACATTGATAATTTATGATGTCCAACTTGAAAAATGGATTTTTTTTTTCAAAATAAAAAGTTTAGTGATATTTTTGGCATAGTTAATCAAACAATTCAAAAACAAACCTCACAATACATATTTATTTTGTTAAGTAGAGGATGGAAAGGGGAATTTGATCTCCCCTTTTTGGGATAATTCAATAAGCTAATAAAATATTGTTTCATGGCAGATTTAGAGATGATGGTTTCATCATTTTCAATGGTTCTGAGACTGAGATTCTTGATTTCTTTGAATTTGTCAATCTGAGTCATCCGCACTTAAAATTCACCTTTGAAATCTCTGTTGATTCAGTAAACTTTTTTAGACACAATAGTTTAAAAAGGAAGAAAATTTCAAGAATCAAACAAACTTGATATCAAATCTTAAATAAAACCAACAAACAATTTCCAATATCTGCACAGAGAAAGTTCTCACAATCCAGCGGTATTCAAAGGTTTCGTTAAAGGTAAATGCAAAAGACATGTGAGAAATACCAGTGTGAATGCTCTCAGTATAAGACTTGAAGAAACACTTGTCAAAGAGAGGCTTCTCTGATACAGAAATAGATCCTATTATCACAGGAATAATAGGAACAGACAGAAATGAGATCCTAAAAGTTACGGCCAGTTGAGACCCCACAATAAATTGGTTGTGGTTGGGATATTTAATCCGAGAGTCATCGGACTAAAAATGCATCGCAAAAAACTGGAACGAAACGAAAACAGACACAAGATGCAAAAGAAAATATTTACCTCGGAACCAATTTTGCTTTAAACCAAGTCAAAAGCAAAGGCGATTATGTTATTATTTTTAGATCATGTTTACCACAATAATACACTGAAAGGAATCCCTGATTTAGAAGCTTGGTTTAGAGTGTAGGGTCATAATAAATTTCATGGACAAGTTTTGCTGATTGATGTCTATTTTTACACCAGATTTCCTGGATTTTTGTTTTATGCCCTATTTATAATTTTGTTATTAAATTATTTATTTATTATGTTATTTATGAATGCTATGGATTTAGAAAATATTGTCAAAAAATTAACTGATCAAAATGTACATATAAACATGGGATGATATGTTTATTTCTATATATTACTCTGGAAAAGGGAAAAAAATTGAAACCAAAATATAAGTTTAGAGATACTGATAAATCCCGTAAAACAACCTCCAAGTCAAAATAATGTTCAAACTCTGAGGTGGGGTCAATATTCAACAGTGTCAATTTTCAACTCGTTGAGGTTATCAGGGCTAAGAAAAAAATATCAAGCTGTTGAAAAATGACCCCGGGTATAAATTCAACGACTTTTGGTCTCAATTTTCAACGGAGAAAAAACACCCCTGGTTCAGTATTCAACGTTGAAAAATGACCCCCGGGTCAATTTTCAACTCGGGTCACTATTCAACGTTACAGCGCCACTGACCTAAGTCGATAAAAATGGGTAGCTACTGTTCCTTCGCCATACGCTTGGCACTTTGAAGTGAAAGTTGCGGGTCCTTCGGATGAAACCTTAAAAACCGAGGCCCCCTGTCATCGGCAGGCGTTGGCACGATAAAGGTCCCTCACACAATGGCCCTGAGTGCCGATTGAAGGTCAAAATTTGAAGCCCTTCACCGGCATACGGTGACGTCTCCATATGAGTGAAAAATTCTCAAGAGGAACGTTAAAAAGTATACAATCAATCAATCATCTAAATCATCTTGATGAATTTAATAGAAAATAAACCGAGAGAGAGAGACTTTACGTGTATTTTAACTGTCTCTACTTTTAAGAATCTACTGAATGTCATCCTCATTCGCAACGGAAAAAGAACATTGGTCATATCTGTTTATCTTAAACAACAGGTTGAAATTACTCGGCATTACTCAGCTGATTACATTTATTTCACGGTAATACGAATCAGTCGAAGTTTGCCGAATGAGATAAATAGAGGATGTCTATATTGTGTGATTTGATATTGGCTTTATCCAACGAGTTGAAATGGTGTATGTATTCGCAAGGCTTGCCAACACGTTATATTTGTTATATTATTCACCAACACGTATGAGATGAAGCGCCATTTAAAGTCAGCGGGCAAGAACATTTTTTTAACATTTGCTAGATCCACAGTAAATGAAAACAGTCGAATTGTTGAATTTTTTAAAGTAAGAAAGAAGAAGGTATGGTTTAGCTTTATTGCGACCTAAAAAAATAATGAAATTAAAAAGTTTTGAAACTGGCTTAAATATTAGTTAAATAAATGACTCTGATAAATCAGGAAAGAATATAGCATGAAGGTTTACAATTCTTCAAAAATGACGTCATAAATGTGAAGCATTTCTCTATTTTCAACAGAAAAAGCCTCAAAATGGCATATTACAAGGGTGATTTTCCTTTAGAAAACAGTGTCCACAGCCGTCACCAACATTAATTTTTCGATATTTTGTGCAAAATTCAATAACAAATCACATATCTCAAGGACTTTGTGGACGATGCCTGTGGACAATGTTATCAGAAGGAAGATTCCATTGAAAATGGGTGCCTTCTGCAACTTTTAAGAAAATACGGGAAAATGCACATGATTATGACTTCATAATTAGCATTTAAAAACACATATGAGAAAAATGACTTGTTTTATTTTTCTGCATTGAATTTCAATTATTTGAAAAGCATGAGTTTTCAACTTTTACACCAGTTTCATTTTTTAGAAAATCACAGGGCAAAATTTATATGGAAACCACACCTTCTTCTTAGATAGGGACTGTTTATATTGAGGGTATACGTATAACTACGTTTTCTAAAGAATCTGGCAATAACGCTCATTAAAAAAATAGATATCACGACCTGTAAGGTTCTTCTTAGATAACTTTGAAAATATTCATTTTTATGCATTTATAATTATTTTATTTAAGTGCATACATGACATACATATTCTAGGTGCTATTCTAAAAGCTCCTTTCTTTAGTGATCTGTTTTATACCATCGACCTTGTGTAACTATCGGTGTCAGTATGTAGGATATTATTTTGATATCTTTCATTGTCTATATTCCACAGACCAATATTGTTCTCCTGTACAATGTTCTGTACATTGCAAAAAAATTTTTAAAAAATAACTTTATTATTTGTAAAATAAAAAATTTCTATCATATTTGAATAAAAACGTTTTTCAAAACCTTTCTGTTTACTGTTAAGAATACCTGATGCCCCCTTTGGTTACTTGCTGCACGTTTTTTCATTTTAATGAACCTTTAAGCATAAAAGCATTTCATTATCGTGGTCAATGCTGTTGAGATGATATGAAAGCATTATTTGAAAGGTAAAGATTTCAAGAATTTTTTTATTTTGAAGTCAAAGTTTTGATGATATGTGGATCATACCAAGACATAATTAAGAACATCACTCCTATAATTAAGAAAGTGTCCATCAACACAACTGCAATGAATATTGAGTTTCTCCAAGATGATGACGTCATACCTATGTTTATGTCACTAAAAGTCCGAACTGTAATAAAAAAAAGTGTCGGTGGAAAAAGAAATCGTATAGCAGTCTTACGAAACACAATGCAAAAAACAATATAACATATCTAAACATATTTTTTTTCTTCATCATCACAATGTGTTCCCGAAGAATGTATTCTGGGACTTTTTTTGTATAAAAATATTTCAAAAAGATATTCAGAATTCAAATTCCATTTCAAACTTCCTTGTTCTATTTTAATTATGTCATTTCAATATAAAACCAAGCTCTATTCTAATAGTAAATTATTTAAAATGCATACCTTCAGCAGTAAAGGTATGAGAACTATTGTCATAGCAGCCATATATTACATCACACAAACTAGCGGGACAGTCACATGGTTCTAGACATAACCTTCTATAGTAACCCTTTATACATTGTTCACTACAAAACAAAGAAAAGCTGGAGACCAACACCTTGAGGTTAAAATTGTTGAAGATTCACACGTGTGGATACCGAAAGGTATTCAATAAGGTCTGTAAATAAAGTTATATACTTAAAAGTATAAAACAGATCACCAACACTTCGTGATTATGTAGCAGTAAATTTATTTTGTTGACCGGTTTCGACCTGTGACAGTCGTCATCAGAAGAATTGTTCACTACAGTTTAAACCATGGGTTCCGACAGGGCAGTCTGTAGAAAGGATAATATTTATCAACTAAATTTAACATTTTGTAATAAATATTCAACGTTAGTTATATTTTGATATATTTTTTGAACAACAAGATATCATTTATTTCATTTTAAAACATGAAAAAAAAGGATAAGGAACAACTAATACCTTTGCATAATTCCCCCACTCTGTAAAAATTATAACAGCACCTTAACCTTTCAGGACTGAAAGAAAGCAAATAAAACAATTCTTACATAAATAAGTTTATGTAAACAACATTATTCATTTATTTATACGAAAGTATATAAAGAAGTGTAAATAAATGACGGTACATTAGAAAAATCTATATCTCTATTACCACCTTTCAAGCCAATAACAAGGTAACAATAAAAGACTCTTAGTTATTTTAACATTCAACAAACAATTATATCAGTTTTTTTTAGGATTATATAAAATGATTGAAAAATATGATAGCTTGCAATGTTAATACAGAAATGTCGTTCAAATTATACTGCATCCGTATGACTTCTAAAATAATTATTTTCCATGCTATTAGAAAATACTACAGAAACAAATAACATTAATTGCCTTCAACAAACATTTTTTTACAAGCATTGCTGATTTGTATTATCCCCATTAGTATCCACAAAGCACTTTGTAGAATAACATTATTACCTGGTTTGTAAATTTCGTCTCTTCTCGGGCACCAATTTATCAATTTTTTCTGAGTTCATGATGATTTCCTCAGAAAATTCAGTTTATACACTTAACATCATAAATTGCAAGGAAACGTTTGACCAGTGATTATTACAGATAAAACTAAAACATTTTTTCTTAATTAAGGAAATTTATATATCACCAATAAAAAGATATATAAAACACCCCCCCCCCTTCTCTCTAATTATGTTTATTTTGAATTTGTGAACAAATGTACAACGATCCAAAAACAAAGCCCAATGATAAACGTGATGTCTTGAACTTTTCAATTGTCAAATTGCCTCACAAATGCAGCAATATACCTCATTCATTGTATACCAACAATATCTAAATCAATATTAGTTAATGACAAAGAAGTTGAAGAATAATTAATTGTCTCGTGGAAAGTCTTCATTTCACGCGGTCTTTTGTAGATACAATAGCTTTTAAAGCAAAAATAATCTACCACCTAGTCAATTGCTTACTAAATTGGATTTGTTACGTTATCACAAGAGCTTGCAGTGGCTGGTGGTGCTAACTCATTTATGGCATCTGATCCCACCTTTGATCTTTTAGAAGTTTGTGTTTGCATTGCTCTTGTTTTATATCAATAGAGTGGACTTTTGAGCTTGAGTACTGTGAGTTATCTCTATTTATTTCACTCTAACATTTTATGGATTTACGAGATAAAGGAATGCAAAAAATGAGAAATTGGTGTAAGAAAAATGCAATGACTGGTAGCTTCTAAATAAAGTAGAATGATATTTTCTAATATAACACATTAATTTCCTCCAAGGAATTATTTCAAAAAAGATATGCATAAAAAATCTTGTTAGGAAGAATAAGAAAATATTTGTGTCATTTATAATAACATGAATATGTATGATTAAATTCAAATACAGAACAGAAGTTAATCATACATGTAAAAAAATTTCAAGTAAAAAACGTCTTTTAAAAACACGGACAGTTGCCTCGGAGTAGGAACCATTCTCTGTTGATTGGTCGCAATCACTGCCAGCCATATGTATTGATAATATATATTTATAAATGAAATAATTTTCATTGCAAAATCATCGATTTCAAATTTCTTGAGGATTTTTACATCCTTGATGATCCAAATATGATTTATAGCCCTTCTTGCATATGCTGTAACACAGAATCTATAAAGTTTTTCTTTAATATTATAAGAGACATAATATAAAATTAGTTGATTGTATATTCACTATCCATAACTACGGTTATATCTACGTCTTTTAATAAAAGTTCTATCACATTAACGTTAGAACGCTGTAGATTTGAAAGATTATAAAAATTATTTATGTGATCGTCGCAAACCGTACGTGCCTAGTTTTCAGATGCAGTTTTCTTCTTGTATCCTGTATAAACGAAAATCAACAATGTGCTTTCTTTTTATAAAGTTAAGCAAATACCTAAATAAATTTTTCTGATATTTTTTTCATTCTTTTTTCTTGTTATGAATGAAGGATTTTTTAAATCTTAAATAAAATGACAGACTAATGTCTTAAATTTTCCGTACCTTGTTTTCTTAGAAAAAAAAATCAATTCATACAAATCCCTATGTAATTCTATTGTTAATAAACATAGCTTAACAAGTAAAACATTTACATACTTAGGGGAATACGTTAGTAGACTTTTTTTTCTGGAAAATTTTTCATTGAACAGTTAGAATTTCTAGACCATTCGCCTAGAAAATGCAAAAAAAGTTCCAAATTTTTCACTCTGCATACTAAACTTATACATTTAACTTAGATGATAAAGACAATCGGTATCATAGAAAGACAATTACATATGTACAATATCAAAGACATATTTCTTAAGGAAAAATTGATGCAAATAGTAATGAAAAAGACAAAAAAAAAAGATCAGTGTTCACAATGTACACATTAATCTGATTCTTCTTTCTATTTACAGATTTAGATTTAAAAAAAAGGCAAATTGCTTTTATAAACAACTTCTCGAAAATAAAGCAACTTGTAAAAATTCTCAATATTTAACTACTTAGACATCAAAGAACAAACCAA
>PRKT01002142.1:0-33043 GCA_003671525.1 Saccostrea glomerata | reverse complement strand
TGAATATGTCATTTGTTGATGACATGAATAAAACACATTGATTTGGAAGATCCTATGACTTTCTAAATTTATATCTATACCTTGTTATGTATCTCCCCAAAATTAAAATAATATCATGACAATGCTCAAAAAACACAAATATATCAAACAGCTAAAAAAATAAGTTGGAAACAAACAAAAGGCCACTTAACAAATAAAGTTATCAAATGTATCCCAAAGTAAAGTTTAATCTAAGGGATGGTTGTACGGGGTGGCGGAGAGTATGGTTTTCTTACAAAAAATGGCTTGTACGCGTGATATCTTCTACGATAGCTAACGAATAATCAACGCAAAACCCCAAAGCCTGAGACTATACATTACATAACCTCCATACTCCGACACCTGAGATATACATAAAAATATACTATAATCATTATATTTTAACCACAGGAATGGAAAGTTACATATGCATGCACAAAACATAATGTCGTCAATAATATTACAATTTGTTATGATACCTAATTTATTGATGTCGCAAAATCAGTTAATTCGTCATGTCAAGATAGGTATCAAAACAAAGCGATAGCTTATCTTTACTGGACAAGAAGATATAAAGTCGTTGTCTGTTGACAAACAGAAAGTAAACATGACTTGATGAGATAGTTATATTGACATGGAATGATACGCTATATGTTAACAAAAAATATGTGGATGGCATAAATATGCCACCATAGATAGGTAATATGTTAAAAGTCACTATAACGAAATATAATTTACAAAATGCCCATATTTTAACGAAGTTGTAAACATTTTTTTAAAACAACAACTAATTTTCATTAACCTGCCTCCGTTGAAAATAGATTCCAATCAGAATTTGCCACAGAATATCAAACAAGCTGGGAAACGTAAACACTATAAGCAAAAGAAATATTACAAGGAAAGTTAACGATGGAAAAAGAAAGTCATTTCGTTCATAATGGAGTTTTGTAGTAAACTTTTATAAAACGATTTATAATCCACAATAAATGTTCAAGTGTTCAAAGAACCATGTTTGTACGACAGTTTATAGATGAAAGTGAAAATAAAATGAACCCAATTAATTAAAGATAATGTTCTTAAAATGTAATAAGGTGAATTGATTTTAATCTGCCTTCTAAAACACTGATATTTCTATATTGAATGATTTGCCCATTAAACTTTTTTTCCCAAAATTTTTAACTTAGGTCATATATCTGGTATATGTTTATCGATGATAAAACGTTTTAAAAAATGAATTCATCAGCAGAAATATTTCCTTGATATGAAAAGTAAAGATACTTGCTTTTCCTTACTATTTAGATAACATGGATGGCAGGGGTTATATATTTTCTGTATTGATGCCAAATCCAGCCTTCGCTGAAACGGAAAAAAAGGAAATTGGGAGTTAAGTTCTATTAAATAAATATTCTACTATTTTTTTTAGACAAAGAACAGCGGTAAACTTAAGCTTATTTATATTAGCTGGATGTCTTGTAATGAAGATTGTCCATTTTGAACTAGTATGGTTGCAATTTCTACTGTATATCTATTTCTACTTGAAGAAAACAGCGATTAAACATACAGTGCAAAGATTTTAACAGAGCTTAAAACAGGGTAGCCTGGAGGAGTAGGCATTAATACGATTTTATCGTATAAGATAAGTTGTTTGTGGTGATTGAATTGTTCTCAAAATAATTATATACTCTACTTTAAAATGCCTTTACCTGTTTTTTATGATTTGGAATAATGAGAGAAGTATGCGTTTCCTATTTGTTCTCCATCCACTACTAAATCGGCAGCTACAAAAAATTATGGTGGATTTTGAATGCAAATAATTAATCACAGTGACCGACATGAGTTTTGATATGTAAAAAAGGAGTATTTTGTCAAAATGATTGAGTTCATATGTTTTGATATTATTTGTTGGAATCTGTATAAAAAGAATATAAAATAATTTTGCATTACATAAAGTATTGAATTATGGACCTCGGAACTGGTCAGGTTTGAGTGGGATTGCCAGCAGAGGATGATTGCGATTTCAATCAAAGATGAAGCACACATCTGACAGAGTTCAGTGATGGTCTACTGAAACCATGATCTATTGAAAAAATTCTTCCTGGAAGGAAGTGATAGTCACTAAAATCTCTATTTATACAGTATCTATGAAAGAATATATACTCTTTAAAATAACATATTTCCTGTTATCTGGAAATAGGTACTTCGCCGGAAATGTTTTCTAACAAATTTGTCCGCCTATACTGGAATGATTTTGAGATAAGGACTGTACGACTAGTGATGGCAAAGAGCGGTTTATTATAATGAGAAATAGCGACCTCGAATCACTGTATTTTTACGACAATTTTGAAGACTACTTTGGAGATTCATACTCATGCCGCAGATATTTTCTTTTTTATTGTAGCTCATTGACTATTTTGCAGTATACAAGCTGACCCTATTCCTTGTATAAATCTAATCCAAAGTTAGAATGTGAAATGCTTTTTCACATGTGCAAAACTAGCTTCTAGATATTAAAACCAAGTTTAAACATATTTCCTGGATTGTAATTGGACCGTATCAAACAACATGGAAGGCATAGCGTGGCTACTGTGTTGTGATTTTGCAGTCCTATTGACAATAGGTGTAGCATTTGCGTATGGTAAGTTCATGAAACAAATACTCAGTCGACGGGTAGCCATTTTTTTCCTTATCACAGGATTGTTTTATTTTTTATTTCATCTTTCTTAGCTGTTTTGAACACATATTTTTAAAACTTTGAAAAATAACTTGCGGCATGTCAAAAATACATGTCCAAGAACGAATTCTATGTCGATATCGACGATATCGACAATTTTATGTCAATATCGTATCGATATCGATCGTATTCAGCACTATTAATTGGAAATATTTGGTGTCATATTTGAGACTCTCTATTGCGTCGATGTCGTCGATATCGACAATATCATGACGATATAGTATCGATATCGATCCTATTTGCACTATTTATTTTCACAGTGAGGTATAACATAATTTTACAAAGTTACAAGTGAAGTCAAAATTGATTCATTATTGGCATAAATATGAAAATAAATTATGATAAAGAATGTATTAGGGTTGTTATTGTTTAAGATTAGATTTAGTGTAAGATTTTGGGTTAGGGAGACAATTCTTGAAAATGATTTAACAATGATGATTCGATATCGATACGATATCGTCGATATCGACGATATCGACAGTAAGGTAAACTTATTAAACACAGAAGTGTTGTAAAACTAATTTTTTTGCATTTAGGGTGAAGGTTGGTAAAGTTATATGCTTTTAACAATCATGATTCGATATCGATACGATATCGTCGATATCGACGATATCGATGGCAGGTAAAATCTTTGTAAAAGTAAAGTAATTAAATATAAACACATTCAAAGTAACAGGGAAGGTATTTACCATGGGCTGAGCAAACATGATTCGATATCGACGATATCGACACTTCAGGGAAAGATTTATAAAGTTTAAAGTAACAGTTGTTAGAAACACAATATTAAGGATTGAAACCACAATTCTTGGAACAACCATGATTCGATATCGGCACGATATCGAAAATATTGAACAGTATGGAAATTGTCCTAAAACAGGAAGTATTGTAATAAACAAACGAAATATAATAGAAAACTATAAAAAAAAGTAATGTGTCGATATCGTAACTACATCGTGTATTGGACATAACTCAAAAAAAATGGGAAAGGATATTTTCGAAATTAATTTTTCTAGTGATTTTGTCCTGCAATTTCTGTCAAAAATTGCTAATACAAACTTCAAAGAAATGATAAATTTTCATTGTAGGTATGCTAAATTCTGCATTATTTTCAAACGTCTATACCAGAAGATAAATATGCACCGACTATAATGTTCATTTCCACTTACAGACAACGTTGCATTACATAAGACTGCACGGCAACAGAATCCATTTTCTAGTGTTAATTGGGGAGCAGATAAAGCTGTGGATGGGAAGTATTCTATCCGGTCAGCCCAGGGAGGACAATGTACGATCTCTGACAATCAAAAGCAAACTGCCACCTGGTGGGTGGATCTAGGAGACGTTCTCAGTATACACCTTATAAAGATATACCACAGGACGGATGATCTGACTTGGGGTAAAGTAAACACAGTTAAAATTGATTAATAAATAGCATAATCTTTTATTGTTTCAATTCCATTTGTTGGAAAAAAATACTCCTCATAGAAATAACTTGATTTTTTTATTTAGAATGAAGCCTTATAGGCTTTGGCGATAAAACTTTGCAAATCAATACCAAGATATTCAATTTGTAGAGGATATGTAAATATACAAATAATATTTCTATTTGATAAAAAAAATAATGCGCATTTATGAATAAGAATCATATCGAATAACACTCTGAAATCCATATACATCTTATAATTAAGAAATAAAGTTGGAGTTTTCGTGAATGTTGCAGGATAACCTCCTCGGTCGAGATAAGTTGTTTGAAAGATAAAGAAAAAACCGAGACACTAGCCGAGGCTTTTATATTTCAAACATATTGCGAAACCAAAGAGGTTATTCTGCATCATTCACAACAACACGGACTTTAATCCTATTGTGCATAGAGCTCTAAAATACGTTTGATCGTTACTTTTATAGAGGAACAAATTAGTTCAATATATATTTTGATAAGGATGTTCAATTTAACACCAAAGACTAACTGTGTTTGTTTACCAGCTTATGGAATTCCATAGGTAGACTATGTGAGTTTTCGTTGCATTAAAAAAAAACTTTTATTTATTATAAATTTGCATGTGTTATATATTTATTATTTTTTATGAATGTACAGTTACAAAATCAGTTTTCTGTTTTATTGCTTTATCTCGTCAATCACGGAGTTACAACATGGTATAAGGATGTCCGTTGAACAGCAGTGCTTATCTATAGAAATAAATATACATCAGCTTCTTTATGCAATTAAATTTAAACATTGTTTCGGATCCCCTGCAAAAGACAATATATCGATGAGTCTAAATACGTATATCATTTTAGAGTATTTTTTATTAATTGTACAGATTTGATACGTGTTTCTGATCTGATAATTTTTTGTGATTTATTGGAGGATAAGTTCGTGACATTTCTTTGATCATTGCAATAATCGTGGTATAATTGTTATTAATTACATGCATTAAGTATGATGAAACCTTTGATGTTCAACAGTACAGACTGTGTTACTAAGTAAATATTTATGACTATAGTAAACTATAGATGACTATAACAAACTATAGTTTAGTATAGTTAACAATATTAAACCATGCTAAGCCATCACATGTAAATAACTAAAAAAAAGTATATTTTTCTCAGAGGGTTGATATGTTAAATACTTTAGATGAAATGCTATGGCTTTTGAACCATATATATATATATATATATATAAAATCTTTCTATTCGTGCGGAGAATTATTATCAACTTTAACTAAATTTCTAATGAGCCAAGTAAATATCCTTTATAGCTCACATCGACCAAGTCGAGATGAGCTCGTGCTTTACCCCCGGTGTTGACCTTAACAAAAGCAGAACTTGCTTGAATATTGTTGTCAGGGTGAACACTTACTTTAGTGTGTACAAAAATATATTACGTAAATTGGTAAAATCGTCCAGGTGAGCTATGTAACCTTTCATTACCTTAATTTTTTTCTGTTGGTGTCATATCCCTTGTCTGCCAGTTTTATGATTTTCTTTTTCAAAGAAATTCAATAAGAAATCAGGAATATTTTAACTTATATGTCATATCGGGCAAACAGCATGAAAAGAGGCATTGCTCTGTCAGAATTGTTTTTTTCAATTTGTTAAAAACCAAAAGATCCCAAACTTAATTGCATTCTAATATTTAATTTTTTTTCACAATACAATATCTATACCCTAACAAAAAAATACTATAGTAAACTATAGTTAACTATAGTTTACTATAGTTTACTATAGTAAATCAAAGTTCCAAAGTTTTCGACAAAGTAAATCAAAGTTCCAAAGTTTTCGTCAAAGTTAATCAAAGTTCCAAAGTTTTCACTATAGTAAATCAAAGTTTCAAAGTTTTCACTATAGTAAATCAAAGTTCCAAAGTTTTCGTCAAAGTAAATCAAAGTTCCAAAGTTTTCGTCAAAGAAAATCAAAGTTCCAAAGTTTTCGCCATTCATCAAATAAGTAATAGTGGAGTTCTGTAGGTTTATACCTAGAAATACTTTGGCCTTTCTATATTGCATTTCAAAATGATACTGTCTATAAATCAATTCAATGAAATCACAATGGTGACAATTATTTTTAAATTCCCTTCTTAAACAATAATCTATGTGCAAAGAATTGTGTTTTATCTTTCTTTGTACTAAAGTATTCAGATTTCTGCTCTTGTTATAAAAAAAGATGAAGCACCAGTATCTGTGGCAATAAACAACAGCTCATTTGTTTTTTCAAGTTTTTTCCCAACAATGTAAGGTGTTTTACATCCACAATCAGAAGAAACATGTTGACATTCTACATTAAATAACATTAACTTCTCAACAATGTAAAAATCCCCAGACAGAGTTTTGATTACATAGTTAATTGATTTTCCATCACTCTTATTTATCTCATACAGGTAAATTGTTTTATATTGTAACAGACGCAAGCAACGGACACATACCCCGATTCCTTGGATTCTCTGTTTACGTATCAAACACAACCAACAAAGACGAGGGGGTTCTATGTTTTAAGGATACAAAGTACACAAGGGCCACAATTCCGGATAATGTAACCATAGAATGTGTAACACGTGGACGGTACGTCATCTATTACAATGAGAGACTCCCTGGAGTTATCTACCCTGATGGGTATTCTAAATACGCCTACAACGAGCTCTGCGAACTTGAGGTTTACGGTAAGAGTATTACAAGGAAAATTTGCCCAAGCATTGGAATATTCACGTGCCACACCCATTAGTACTTTTGTTTTAGGCCAACAATAAAATGATTCGTTTGATGTACTCCGACTGTCCATCAAAATCGCCCCTATCCAATCATTTTCCATGCTTTAAATTTTTCGTTTTTTTTTTCAGTTTCCATATTACATGTATTCTTTCTCTTTAATGTTTTAGATAAACGTTTCATGCAATAAGAAATCAATCTGTATAACTTTCATAACTTTTTTAATAGTTTCATATTAATTTCTGAGTCTGAGTTTTATGACATCTTTTATGTCTTTGTGTCCAATACTGTAAAGCAAAATAAAAATGTTTACCTGCCTACCGACTAATCTTGAAATATGTGGGTCGAAGTATCAAACAGAAATATTTTAATAATTGCCATATAGTAAAATGATGTTTTATAAGAATGAAATGCCACAAGAATACATTTACAGAGACAAAAAGAGATTTTCTTAATTTTCCTTCAGGTCGAGACCTTTATAACTCTAATTTGCAGTTGTACATAAAACGCCTTGGTTATTTTGAGTGTTTTTAATCTGCAGAAAAGTAATCTATATTTTTTATGCCCTGTTTATGTGGAGGATTTAATTCGCAACAATTTAATGCGAAGTACATGTAAAATAATGCAAATTAAAATAATGTGAATTAAATCGCCTTTACACCACAGCTAACTCGATGTAAATCTATTGTAAATTAAAATTTTATTTCTAAAAGAAGGCTATTCAGTGAGGCTATTATGACATCATTTGTAAATCTCGTGCAGAGCCATCCATTTGATATATTGATCATAAAGGCTACAGATATACTTTTCTCGTTATTTCTAAACCAAATATTGCACATATACCTATATCTATCCACCAAAATGTGACTTAATTCTGGCCTAACCCCTCTGACTTAATTCAGTTCTTAACCAAAGTCCAATTCGAATTACCTTCGCTTGGCGTTCACAAGGAAGTAATTTAATGCGCATTAAATTTTACTAATTCGCTTTAAATTCTCCGTGTGAATGAGATTCAAATTTGATTCAATGTAACTTACCTTTTACTAGAATTTAACTCTCTGTGTGAACAGGGCATTACTTTATATTTTTAGGGATGCTGAAAATGTATGCAGAGGTGTTCACAGAGTTATTATAATCATTATTTGATTGTTTTCTTAGGATGCCCTAACTCAATGTTTTATGGAAACAATTGTAATTTATCGTGTCCAAAGAACTGTGGAGAGGGTCATTGTAACATTGAAAGTGGAAAATGTTTAGGGTGTACCAAAGGTTTCAAAGGTCCACGGTGTGAGGAGAGTACGTACATATAAATCATTTTAGAGGGAGAGAAAAATAGAATTGATTGATCATTTTACTTTCTCCTGTAAACCTTTCAATTTCCTTTTAATCATATTCATTATGCAGAATGTGATGAGCGGACTTACGGAGAGAACTGCGGTATGTTCTGTGGTCCATGTTTGAATTTAGAACAATGTCACCACATAAACGGGACGTGCTTGAAAGGATGTGACAGAGGATTCCAAGGAGAGAGGTGTACTGAGGGTAATAATGTTTATTTAGATGTATTTTGAAAATAATATGTTATAATAATTTAGAATATACTATACGTTTATATGTGTTTAGCATCTTTGCACCAAATTTATTATTTTTAATTATTGATTCCTTGTAAAAGTATTGCGTTATTCCGAAACAGGATGTATTGAGGGATTTTATGGCCATAAATGTGAAGATGTTTGTAGCATTAACTGTGGAGTCCCAGGTAGATGTGACAGAGTTACAGGACAGTGTCAAGGCGGATGTCAGGCAGGCTGGAAAGATTTCAAATGTGATAAGAGTAAATACAATTTATACTCCTTGTCTTAATCAATATGGCTTATTATGATAATATCAAAAATGAAGTTTCATTATAATAAAAGAATTAAATGCATGAAAAACACTTACATGTAAATGGTCTTCAAAGTGGTCAATATAAAGGGAATATATAGCAGATACTAGCAAAACAGGTATTACTTATTTTCAAAAAGTGATTGTTGGTCAAAATGAAGAGAACATAAATCAATGAACAAGTAGGTTGAATTAAAAAGTAGGATGGATTTCCTGTGTTTTGTATTTGAGATACTTTTTTTTCAATAGAATGTGATGGAGGCAGATTTGGACTAAGCTGTGCTCAGTCATGCGGGGTCTGTCTTAACAAACAATGTCATCACATAAACGGGACATGCTTGAATGGCTGCGAAAGAGGATATCAAGGGATCAACTGTACACAAGGTGACCGAATCAGTTCTTGAAAAGTTAAAATAATATATACCCTGCATTATTAATCAACAGACAATCATTGTTGAAAAAATGGGTAACTATATCTTTATATAAAATTGCAAATAATCTATATTAGTTTTAGAATGCGTCTGGGGTTTCCATGGTTACCATTGTAATGAAACATGTAGTGCCAATTGTTTAAATAGGAGTTGTAAAACGGTAAATGGAGTGTGTCCAATGGTAAGTTAAACTGCCTATTGACAAAACTTGCATTTAAGCTGATTTTTAAATAACTTAATCATTACAATAAATTTTTATTATTCCCAATTCATTCTTAAATATACTCTTTATATTTTTTGATACATATATGATTGTCCATATCTTTCAAAATTTGGACTTTTGACGCATATTGAAGGTTGATAATTCTTGTGGGAAAAAACTTTGGAGAAGAAAAAAAAACTGTTGTCTAGAATTGCTAGAGCCAATTTTTTGTGGTAGGGAATGTAGAGGAAAATTCTTTAAATCATTATCTATAATATTTGTTAAATATTATATCATGGCAATTTAGCCCGATATATATTTTTATCATATCTTCCCTTATGATATTCTAGGAATATGAAATAAAGTTCCCATTTATTTTTTTTTAAAAAATAAGTTTAGAGAAGTGGATAAATCTTTCTCCTAAGACCTGGAATATGTAGTAAACTCGTAAAATATTACTAATATTTGAATAAAAAAAAAACAACAAATATTGACAAATCAGACTCAGTGAAGGTTTACATGTGAAAACAAATTTCAGAATATGTTAGCTTGGTGCAAAAAAAAATGTAATATAAAGTTTAGAATTATATACCGACCAGGTGAATTTTATTAGGAAAAGCAAAATGGTATAAATCATCCTATATTATATGGGCTGATTTATACCACTTTGCTTTTCCTCATAAAATGCACCTGGCTTGGTATATTTTTCTAAAGTTTATATTACTCTTTTAGCACCAAGTTAACATATTCTGAAATTTATTCTAATCTGTAAACCTTTACTGAGTGTGTTTTATCAACTTTTATAATTTTACTGAAATATTACTTATATTTTCCAAGTCTACGTCATTTTCCAATTCTTAGGAGAAAAAAAGAATTATCCACTTCTCTAAACTTGTGACATGATATTAAGTCTTCTCCAAAGGTAAAATTTGTTTGTATCATCTGTCCTTAGCTCAAAAGATTTTGCTAAGAAAAGTTGATTGATTGATATTGATTAACGCCGAGGCAGATATATTCCAGCCATTTTTCGGCAGTTGTTAAGAAAAAAAGATTTAGTAAAAAGTCAAGATAACTCTAAAAATTAACATTATTGACACCGACTTTATCTTTCATTTTTTGACTACAGGATTTCTTTACCAAATCAGAATTAAATCAGAACTTAGGTCTTTCAAATGCATGAAATATCTCATTGTCTTTATTTAGCATTTTCATTCCCCAGAGATGTTACTTTTTCAGTTCAAAAAGTCAGTGTAATTATTTTAGCACATTTATTTGCTTGACAGACGTTATTCTAATCATCAGTAGAATGGGATTATATGTATTTGTTTTTCCATTATAACATCTGCTATAATATAATTGAGATTAGAAGTAACAATTCAAATAAAAAGTCTTCAAATGTATCGTAGATCAGTTAAATGCACTATGATCCTCTAACCTTTTTCCACTTTCTTCGTGACTTTGAGTCACACAAAGAACTATGACGTTAGTTTAGGAGCTATTACGTCATAAAGATAACAAAGTGACATCACAATATGTGAATATTTTTCTGATCTTTCCAATGATATCAAACTCAATGAATTCCATGATACGGTTATTTTTTATTAAACAGTTCTCAGGACTTTTGAAATGTCCCTAATTGAAAATTTGTTACCAGAGGATTCCCAAATGTTAATAATAATTTATGATTATCAATATTTATTTTAAATTCCATTTATCATGATTTTAAGAGGGAGTTTAAATCAATAATATGTATCCGCTCTGTTCCAAATTATGTACTACATGTACTTCCAGGTGTCTGATCCAGATCTGCCAGATTTTAAGACTTTCCTTATCAAAGGAGGAGCTGCAGTGGTCACGTTAGTAAGCCTTGTGGTGGTTTTCACATTATGTTTTGTTTTCAGAAGGTAATTGTACTGCATGAACTGATATTTTATATTGGACACAACTTCACACCAATACACTTCCGATACACACCCTGGCTTTGCTTCAAGTCCACTTTAAGAAATTTATTTTTAAACTCTTTTCGGAATTTTATAAATGATTATTTGTTTTCAAAAAAAAATACTTTATTTAAATAATTTAAATCCATTTGTTATATGTAAAGTATATCATTTTATTATTTTTTCGTAAAATTAGGAAATGTACAAGTGGCACAGACCAAGAACAAAATCATTCAGAGAAGCGAGGAGAAGAGTTGTCCTTAGAAAATACGACACCCAATGAGGGTATCTATGACAAAATAAGTGAGAACCGACAGTACCAAGAACTTGGACCCAAGACAGATAGATATGATAATGTTGGATATCAGGGATTTGGACCAAGGAAAGAAATAAATGATAAAACTAAAGACAACGAAGAATACCAGGAACTGGGTCAAATGAGTCAGCCTTCTTATTATGACAGCTTACATTAGTGTTAAGATCTGTAATTCATAATGTTCAGTATCGGGACATGTATGCTATACAGCAAAATTCCTTTAGTAAGAACACGGATATTGGGAATCCACTGATATAGCGCAAACATTTTGGAACCCTAGCTATATAAATTTTAACGAATTCCTTATACCGAAATACAGATGTAACAAAGCAATTCTACAGGTCCCTGTGACTTCGTTATGTTCGAGTTTTGCTGTATACTGTATACGAGTTATTCTTGTACGGTCAATTGCAAAGAAATTATCAAGCAAACGGAAGCGTGAGAATCAAATAAACAATTCTTGTGGCAAGATATTTATTTCCATTTCATAGCAATATAATGTTCCTTCAAATTTCGGGATTTTTATTATATAGCTCTAATGCATCATCTTTTCAGAGATTGTCTTGTGTAAATACTTTTTTTTTGTTTTCCCCCACAATATGTTTTATATCATTGAATCATTCTTTTATATACACCGTTTATATCTTAATTAGCATGCAATTGTTTTCTGTTTTTTTTTTTTGAAACTCTATCTCTACATAAGATGTTATTATTTGTTTTCTCTTTTTGTATCTCTTCAGAATAATTTTTTTGCATGCAATTCCATTAAAAGTTGATCAATTTGAAAATAAATTCGCAAAGAGAATTTTGCTTTTTTTCCTTTTAAGAAAAAAAAAACTTTTTCGGTCTATCTTGTACTTTTTTACTGGAAGATTCGGAGTTGTGTGATGAAAATATAAAATTTTAAAAACCAATATTGCCTCGCCATACAGGTAAATTATTTAAAAGTTTGTTTCGTGAACATCAACATCTCTCTTTTATATATAATTTCGACAACGAAAGTTTTCTATTCATATGTTAAACTTCTTTTAACCGCTTTGATCCCACCCAAACCCAGGAGGTCATGATTTGAGCAAATTAGCTTTTACACTTGATGAGGATGATTTCATATCAATATGACTAAAAATGAACACGCTGTCCTGGAGAAGATTTTTAGACTGATTTGTTTCCTTTTAAACTCCTCTGAAAAACTTCGATTGTTCATTATGACCTAAACCCTACCCCGGGACGTCATGATCTAAGGCTTCCTTTTTTAACTTAAGTCAGTCGCGGCCTATATTTGTACTCACGACCGACTGAAAGCGAGCGAACACTCTTAGGACTGAGTTACTGTGAAAGTGAACTTAAGAAGAAAATTTTCAAAAGATACAACCAAATTTGCATTTGTTCTTAAGTATCTTCCCCTGAAAGAGGGCGTGACTTTTTCAAGCAGACTTGAACTCCATTCATTGTTCATAAAGGTGTTTTATGGTTGAAATTGGCTCTGTTATTCGGAAAGGAAGTTGAAAATATTGAAAAAAGTTTAAAAAACGAAGGATGCTTACGTAAGCTTTTAACTTAGTTTAGCAAACATGAATTTATGAAGGTTAAAGTGTCGTTAATTGTTTTTTTTCCTATATCCTTACTTAAAATGCTTTTCATTCCTTGAATTCTCAGAGTCTGATGTGAAGAGTTAAGTTTTGAAAACTCTGCTTGACTCAAAATAATAAAAAAAACTTGTCTATTAAAAAAAAGGCAATGTAATGCAATAAATACTATTGTTTTCGGTTCTTTTTTTTTGTCTTAACCCCAGTTTTATGATATATATTTCTGTACTGGATCAAGAAAAAATTAGTATCTTGCAGATGTTTTAAAAAGTTTAGGTCATGCGACACGTTCCTCAAAAATATATAATTTTTTGACTAAAATTTGTCATCGAAGTTTAGGTATTTAAACAAGTTTCTTTTAAAAAGTAGGGCACTTTTCCAGGTATTTGGACAAGATACCACAAGGTCATATGTCTTAGATATCCTATATGCGTAATCATCTGAATGGTCTATATCAAAGTTTTGATTTACTTATTTTTAAAACATATCGAAAACAATGTAAAAATCACAAGAGAATAAAAATTGCGCATTATTTTTTTTAGACAATATCAAGAAATACAAAAAAGATATTTGAGGAACGTGTAATCTGACCTTAAAATGTATACTTATATAGGAAGAACACAGGGAAATATAAATAATATAAATACTTTGACGGAAGCCTGTTTAAGGGTCTGTCATAAATATCATTTGTTAGATACGAAATACAAGGAAGAAAGGTTAAAATGAAGGACTAACTAAACATAACAATTGATTATAACAGGAATCCGTAGTAAAGACCAATGGAAAAAAGTGTCCCGCAACAGAGAAATATGTACCTAGATTAAATTGCAAACTTTTACAATAAAAAAAATAAACAATGTTATTTGAATGATTGACAATTTTCGTACTTTTCTAGGAAAAGAAGCCTAAAATCTATTAAACATTTTATGAGAGCTCTTAGAAAAAAAAATCAGTTTTTTTTTCCATCTGATGACAGATGAGTATAGTTCACTTTTCTTTGGGTTAATGCAAAGGTAATTTGTCACAGTTTGAAACACTCACATATATGCTTACTACATGTATGAACTCAAGTGTATGGAAAAATTGACTTCAAGGAAACTGCATCTTAGTCCTTTTTTCTCTAACAATTAATAGTCAGGAACGTTCTATAAGTCATATTCTCTGAAGCGTTCATGACTATAATTCACTATATCCACCTGTGCTATAGTGTGTTCTTTTTGACGTTCATATTTTTATATTCATCACTTTAAATTCAAAAACATAAGGAGAAAATGAACATTATTCAAGATCAAAGTCCATAAAAATACACAATTGGATCAGAGGAAACGTGGACCTAAAAAAAAACTGGAGAATGGTGAACACTTGTTTATATAAATATAAACTTAAGATCTTCAAATCTGAAAATATGTACAAAAAGATATAATGAAAGCAATGTAAAAAGTCTTTATTATACAAATGAGGAAGGACTATTTTTTCCAAGGAGAAGAAAATATCCATTGGGCCAACTTTAATAATATACAATAATGGACTTCAGTGTAGGTTGATATGTTATTATAAGGACTATTGTCAATTGATAATAAACGAATACATAGAAAGTGATAGCGACCGAGCCTGCGAGGTCGCTATCATTTTCTGTGTCTGACGTCAATATCAATTGCCATGAGTCCTTATAACCACATATTGACCGTTCTCTGAAGTCCATAATAGTAATATCATAAAATCAGTCAAATTGAATGCACTAGCACAGTCCTAACTGTACGGACTTGGCTGTCATTACGTCACAATGGATAAAATCACAATTCTTATATTATGACGTTACGTACAGCGTAACTTTAGTGCAGCCGAATAGCATGTCGTGCGATATCATTTTCCGCGGACGCACTTTCGCATCGGTATCACAAAAAGAGGAATATCACGTGACGTACTTTCAGCCAATGAGAACTACGAAAGTATTCTTTTTATATAATATATTGTTATATCCTTATAAATAGCCTTATATAAATTTATTACTAATAAAAAGTCCAACAAAATAAATGTTTATTACATCGGTCTAACAATTGCACTATTTACCGGCCTGCCGGTCCAACATAAGAATTGTTAGACCGCAACGTCACTGCTACGTCACTAGTAATTAATCATCGCTCAATATCGGCGGCACGGAAGTAGTCGAAGTTAAGAGCTGCAAGAGATGCTCTTACATGTACTAGCAAAGAAGAAGAAAAGAGTATGTTTTGTGATAAATAGTTTTTATGATATAATAAAAATAAAATTAATTTTGTTCTTTCTCAGCTATTGTTTTATATTTACTGATTAAATCATAATTTTCCATATGAAGTAATTGATAATTCAGTGTATATTGATGAAATCTTAAGTGAGCACTAAAGGGTATAACAAAACAGTTATAGACTGGGATTCGGACAACATATGATTTGTTGGACCTGAAGGTGAAAATGTAGACCTTGTCCTGATCTTCTTATAAATATAATGTGTGTTTGCCCTCTTGACCCAGGAAGAAAGAACGGTACCGGTATATATATTTAAAAATATCTCGGAAAATGTATATCTTAATGTTTTCTAAACACATGTTTTCAAAAGTATAAAAAAAGCAGGAGTAATAAGGCAGCATCCAGTATGTTTTAACTAAATCAATTATACATTATAATGTCATAGTAGGCAATATGACGTCAATTTTAGAACACAAATTGTTTTGATATTTGCATATCGATACTATGTATGTTATTTAAAATTTTTAAATCATTCTTTCTTAAGGGGTGTTGGGGTAGATTCATTAACTACATGTATGCATAAGAAGGAATGGGCAAAGAGAGATAACTGTTGAGAATGTTACCATTGTAAAACGTATCTTTTATTTTTAGCCAGTGTTCGTCCATCTGTTCTTCGTCAATCTTCGTCATCACTACTCGTATTTTGCAGAATAGAAAATCTGTTTTTCAGCTCTAATCTAAAATCTTGCTTGATTTTTATATCACTAAGTTTGCCAATGTCGAATCTTTTCCAGCTGTACTAAAGTCTAGTTTGTTTAGCAATTCATTGACAGTGTATGTACTGCTTTATTTATTGATTATTATTGATTGTTGGCATCTTTAAATTTGATATTTATTATATGTAAATACGTAATTTATGACCTTTTTTGAAAATTAAGGCGCTTTTTAATTTAAGCGCCAATTACAAATGTCAAATTTTGAAACGTATAATTCAGTTAACAACTGTTTGGCCCAGATTCGCAAAAATAATCCGGTAAAATTTTTTTTTCCATATTTTCATATCCTCACTTCTTAAAAAAATATTAGATGAATATAGATAAAGCACCAACTGAAATAGAATCCTTTCATGGAGAAGTACTTTTGTCCCTAGCTTTTGCAAAAGTGAGGGAACATTAAATTTCATTCGTCTGATACAGTGTTAGTCTTTACGTCTGTCACAAAGGTATTAACATTGGTCATATCTTTTTTTAAATGATAGAAGACCACAATTCTTTGAATTTGCTTGTTTTCAATAAAAATCATTTAGAATTATGTAAAAATTAAGTCGAAAATAATATTTTTTTCATGTACGTCATGTTTCAGATAGGTTATTTGTTGTCGAAAGTTTAAGCTAAATTTATATTATGGAGAAAGTTTCAGAAACAAGAAAAGAATTTTTATTATACGCCACTTTTCCATAAACATAAAGTTCCTGTTAGATTTCTATTCAAAGCTGTACAATTAAAGAGAACAAAAATCTTTCAGACACCATACATCTTATTTTAGAAATGTCTGTTTGGATATGCATTTAATATTGATAAGCAATGAAATTTGGAGATTATGAACAGCATAAAGAGTCAAAGTTAATTTCAACATTAAGATAAATAAATCAGTGATATCTATTCAAAAGGAAATTATCAATTTAACAAACTATATGATAATAAACTCCTTGTCGTCATCAAAGCTATTAATGGCCTACAAACTAGGAAAAGTATTTTTGCTTGATTGATTCTTTCGATACTTTGATTAATATTGAATTTTAAATCTAAAAGCTATTCCTCAATCCACCTAGAATTAAAGTGAAACATACAGAAAAATATTTAGACTTACAGAAAAAAACAGACGGATGGACAGGGCAAAAAGTGTACATCTTAAAATTTTTGACTACGTGACAATAAAAATGGTACAAAGAGTATTTTTATTGACTCAGTAGTTAAATTATGTTTGAAAGAAATTAATTACCGAAATAAGTTCTGTAACAATCTCTTTCAGAAAAAAAAAATCAAGATATTTTACTAAGTAGGCCTTTAAAGTAAAATCCAATTGTTGATATTGGAAACTAAGGTTTTTGCGAGGGTTTTAATTGAAGATTTTATCTTTTCAGACTCTATTTTATATCCTATTTCTTTTCTGTCTTTTCAATGCTTTAGAAGAGAACATATCTTAGTAAGAGTACTCATCTATTTTTCATGCATAATGAAATAAGACAATTTGGTTAATAGCTTTCCAAAAAGCAAGATATGTCTGTGAAACACTGACACCTCCCCCCGTATTGCAGCTTTTGCGAAAAGTTGAATACATTCTTATGCAAGTCAACCAATAATCTTGTGAAATTTGAAAGCCCTAGTGCTGTCTATTCAAAAGTAATGTCCAATGTTAAAGATTTTTAAGTTTGTCAAAGTGTAATGTAAATTTAATTGTTGATATAAAAAGGTCTAATCACAAGGAATCACATGTGAAATATATGATTTAGCGGTTGTGGTTGCTGTTGAAAGTCGTGTGCAAGGTTAAAGTTCGGTAATTTATGGTAAATTAAGTGAGTAAAACGCAAATGCCAAAGTTAAGAGGGTCAAAAGTTAATGCTAACCAAATAAGGGTCTTCTCTCAAGGAATACTCTACTGAATGCGATAGCCATAGCCCAACTTTTGAGTGTAAGGTTAAAGTGTTTGTGAACAGAAGAAAAAAAGAAAGAAAGAAAGACCGGGCAATAGAAGCAAAAGCAATATACATAAAAAAGCTTCTATTACGGGGCATAAAAATCGTTCAATGGGTACATTTTATTGATTAAGTAGGTAAATTGGCTTCGGAAGAAACCAATTTAGTATAATTTTTGTTACAATCATCAAGATATTCTACAATGCAAGTCTTTAAAATAAAACAAAATTGAACGTACATAAAAAATCAGGTCTTTTCAAGGTTTCTTATTAAAAAGGAATCATCTTTTCATGTTTTTGTTATAAAGTATCAGAAGAGAATATATAAGTAAGAACACTCATCTATTATTCATTAATTTCATTTAATTTCATTTTTTTTAATTATATCACACTTTGAAGTCAATCTTTATATTTTTTAACATGTTTCAGTTAGACAGGCTGCAAATGAAGTTATACAATAATAAAAATCCAATGGAAAAAGCAAATCTGAAATTCAATCCATTTTGGTAAGTAAAAAATATTTATAATGACTTGTATTTTTTTATTATCATTAAAATATTTTTTTTAAAGAAAGTCGTATTTTTACATCAAAAAATATTCTTTAAAGGTAATATTCATACATCATAAACATAGAAAGAATGCATGTATGCATTTAACATACATTTTAATTCTTCAGTTAGTGATTAAATGAATAGTTGGCATTTTCATGACACATCTTGATGTTAGTGAGATTATTAGAACACAATTAAGGTTCATAAACCCTCTGCTCACTCATATAAAACGTTGCGTGAACCTTAATGATTTTCAAAACGAAATGTATTTTATAAGTAATATACAAACAATTATGACATAGCTTGAGGGACAAAAAGGACACATCAACTCGGCAAATCTATAAAGGAATAATAGACATTAATGGCATTAAAAGTTATCTCTCTTATTGGAGTATCAATGAGCCTTAAAGATCATAGGGAGTCTTTCTGGTTTCAGATATTTCAAACACCGATGAATGTTTGTCTGTTCATGTTTATAACCTTTGTTATCAATGCTCGTCACTTAATAATATTTTCCATTACTTAAAAGATTTATGTTGTCGTTATCCTTTGTTTGATTTTTAGAGGCAAAACTTTTAAGAGATTTTTATTATTGTTTTATACTTTATAATTTTTTTGAGGGGAAAAATAACATTTTTTTTAAATTTAATCAGTGTAACTGAATATTGGGTAAAAAGTTGTCCCATTGGTATTTAATGCTAAGAATATTTTTGCCCCGTGGTTGTCGTCGATGAAAAAACTCATTGCCCCATTCCAGTTTGTAAAGGTCCCATCTTTGTGATACATGTTGCCTGGTCCCTTGATTGAATTTAAATACAACTTAATTTAAAAGTAGAAAAGTCAAAGACCATCATGTGATTATGATATATGAAAAAAAAACATTCATACTACAGCTTTTTTGCAATAAATTTTTCTGTACAGTGGGCACTTTCATACTTTGGCAATTGTCCTTGTACTAAGCTAAAGTTACACAGTTGTAGCAGTGAAAAAAAAACCCATCAACATCATAATATTTACGTTATATATATCAAATGAATATTAAGTTACAAGGTCACGTGTGTAAAAGAGATTCAGCTTGTGATTGGTTCAAATCTGACATATAGACAGAGCAGTCGCAACTTCTCGGGCCTTTCCGACTAGCGGAAAAACGACCTCGAATGTATATGGTTGACGCCATGACAACCCTCCCTTTTCACGATCTTTGAAATAAACACGTGGAGACCTTTTATCTGTGGAATATGGGGGTTAACTTTATTCAATGTAATGATATTACCTAAAATATATTATAGAAGGGACTTCTAACTCAGTAATCCTATATTTTATTAAACAGGAAATGTATAAATTTTTAACATCCTGTTATTTTAATACATTCGAGGTTGTTTTTCCGACCTCTGACGGAAAGATCCGAGATGGTGCGATTGATAGACAGAGAACGCTTTTCTCATCTCGAGCTATGCAGAGAATGTTTTACAATTGTTTCAGACAAGAACAATGAAACTTAATCGTCAATTGTTCATAATTATACGACTATTTATATTTTCGGATCTTCTTCTCCTGAAAACACATGGAGAATCTTTTCAAAATAGCTGTGATCGTTGGAATGCAATTAAAGTAAACATTCAACCAACATATTCTTGCCAGCAGAAGAACAAAACTCCAAGTATTTCGCATTGCCTTTATAATTGTTTATTAACCAAAAAGCATATTTATATGTTCAGCTATAATGAGAACGAGAAGAACTGTTTATGTTGTGTAGATTTTCCTGGCAATATCTCTCATAATCACAAGTGGAGATCGTTCATGCCTCGTGAGTATTACATCTGTTTTAACATTTTTTATTATAAATCTGCTATTTGTTACATTTTTGTATTTGAATAAAAGCATTCAAAAAAGGATGTCATTGATTTATGTTAATGGGATGCAATTTTGTCATTGCGATGTACTTAAATTGTATTCATTTGTTCTGAATCAGGAGACAAGATGAAATTAAATTCTGAATGATATCGTACACATAACGTAAACTTAGATCTTCCATGCAAAATCATTTATATATATTTTTACAAATATATAGTATTCTAACGTTTTTCATTCTAATTGTTATTCAATTATTTACACACTGAATTGTTGACTGATTTTCCGGTTATTTCCCGATCATGACAGAGAGCACACGTCGGGTGTGACCGGTCGGCTGTGGATGCTCACTTTTCCATGGTACCTGCTCCCATCCCCGATCTTTTAGATTTTCATGTTTTCTCTGCTCAGTTTATGAATGTTTTAAGGTTCTCTGAGCTTCAACACTGTTATCCTCACATATTTCATCTAAAGAACGCATAATATGACATGACATATGTTACTGAACGATAAAATGCTTTGAAGTTTTCATATTATATTTCAAATTATGTAAATGTTTAAAGTGTTTTCACCAGTGTATTGTAATTATTAATAAACAAATAAAACATTTTATACTTTTAAATAGAAATATGCTAACCATTTGGTTTTTCTCTTATACTGAGAGTTTGTTTTTTATGATAATTTTCTCTATTTTTTTTCATTATGTTTGAAACAACCTTCAACTTATAATGTTCTAAATGACATAAACGATTTATTTTATTTCATTTCATAGTTGTCTAAATTAGATCTTTTGAAGGTATATCCTTATTACAAATAATTCAATATATTAATAATGTAGAACATTGAAAATTGATTTTTTGTATCAATTGAAATATATTATCTTGTTTTCCTTTAATGCCGTATAAAACATCAATAAAATTATTATCTCAATCTCAACAATCAATAATATTGCAAAAATATTTCTACGCATACATGAGCCGAAAAAAGAAAAAGGAGAATTTTATTAGTCAGCCATTAAAGAGCCTACGTTAAAGAATGTATGTCATTTACATGCAATTTGAAAGTCTGTTATTAAAAGCAATATTACATATCACACGTTGATAGTAGGGGCCTGAATTCTTGATGTATTATAAAGAATATCTTTTCTTTGCACAATAAAAAAGGTCAAGGTCACATATGAAAGACAACAGTCAAATAATTAAACGGCGTCCTCTGATGTTTTTTTGTAGTTTTGTTAAATAACCAAAATATTTGAAATTGTCAGTTAAATTGTCCTCATTATGACATAATATACTAGTACTTAAAATAAACTTTGAGGAAAAAATGGACCATTTATTATGTGCTACCTTAAATGATTTTCCCCCTATATCATCACTGTTTAGTCCTATTCTCTGTGTGTTGACTTACTTCTTATTATCTAAAATTTTGTTTTTCGCTATAACTGACTTTGTGGAGGAATTATTTATCAGTAGATAATATCCACAATTTGAACTGGAGCACTTATATAATAATCAACCCATTATGCAATTAATAAATCAATCAGTTAATCAGTCAAATACTGTAGATTCCTAATTATACGCGAAGAATTAATTATCACGTGATTTCGTGAGAAGCAACAATCGCGAAATAAAATTACTCGCTTTTATTTTTATGTCGCTGAAATCCATTTAAATTATATTGATTAAGAACCTATTCGTGAATTATTATTCTTGCGATTTGACGTTAGAGAGCCGCCTCAGAATAATAAGTACTCGCAAAAAATAAGAAATATACAGTAAGCAAACAATCAATTAATCCATCCACCCGTCAATCAAACAATCAATTAATCCATTCACCTGTCAATCAAACTATCATTCGACCATCAATAAAACATTCTATAACTAAATAAATCCATATTCCAATCCATCAACCAACCAATCCACCCATCAATCAATCAATTAATTAACGAATCTAAAGATAAAGCCACGTTTTATTTTCATTTCAGCACACTGTCCTTCTGGATATACGGTTTATAACTACTCCAACTTTGAGATCTGTTTGAAGTTTGTACCATTATTTGTAAACCACACCGAGGCTGTGAGCAACTGTGTAAGAGAAGGTGGAGATCTCATTAAACTTGACTCAAGGGACAAGTTCTACATTTTTAAAAGACATATGTGTATGTATAGGTTATATTGGTTAAAATGAACAAATTATTACCACATATATGTAATATGTAAATAAAAGAATATGAAAATAAAAACATCGATATGAATTTGTAGGCGTCTAATGAGAATATTTCGCTCATCATTTTGACAAATACTCTACAAGTAACAAGTAAAACAAGTTTAATTGATTCCTTTTAAAATCATTTCATAAATAGAAAAAAAGCTGTGTTCATTGGGTGATAATCAAATCCAATTATCTTGATATCTTTCAGTACAACTTCCCCCCTCCAATTATCCTTTTAAAGTGTGGCTTCAGGGAGAGGAAACAGAGAAGGGGGGATGGAAATTCCACGATGGATCTATCTTCGACTTTGACTGTAAAATCTTCATGCAAACGAATCGACCGGAAGAGAGCCACTTAGCTGCCTCCAGTGAGAAGGATTTTCCATGTGATGACGAGGATCCGGCTAACACACATCATTACATGTGCGAAATTTATCGAACATTCAAACTCCTATTAGCTACGTCACGATAACTGCGGTCCTGCATATCAGCTGGGATAAATAAGGAACATGAAATATATGGATATCATGAACAGCATTCAAGCTCAAAAGTCTATTAAACATTACGATATAGGAGCATAATTTATATACATGTAGCAAACACGGACCTTCAAAACATTAAAGGTGTGATCAGTAGCCCTGAAGGAGTGTCACCCCCTCTGATTTATCACACCCGCCGTGTGCTCCTTTAACATTTGCTGACAGACAATAATATTACTTTGATAAATCATTTAGAGTTACGTCATATTCAACCAGCTTCATCAATTTGTCCTACAGAAGAGAACAGCATTTTTGATCAAACAATCTTTTACCTTTCTTCATTAATTTAAAGCCACTTCGGATCTTGGACAAGCCAATTTTTGATCAACTAAATATACAGAATTTCGGGGAATGCTTGTCCTAATTAATCATCACTTTGAAGTTCCAACGTTTTATCAACGATATACACGTAATTTTCGGAGCTTGCATGTCCTAATTAATAATTACTTTGAAGTTTCAAGTTACTTGTGAGTTGGGAATGTCATTATAATTCTGTCTGATGTTTTCATTTTAGTTTTCACAAGTTTTCTAAAAACAATCATCAATGGAATATCATTAATATGTCATTAAATTATTAAGATTGTTCAACACTTAGAACATTGTATTTGATTTACCTAGACATATTCTACAAATATCAA
The DNA here is from genome assembly GCA_003671525.1 of Saccostrea glomerata. NCBI lineage: Eukaryota > Metazoa > Mollusca > Bivalvia > Ostreida > Ostreidae > Saccostrea > Saccostrea glomerata. The sequence continues at coordinate 9,025 of PRKT01002142.1, read as the reverse complement.
TTGAAAAAAAATATGACAAATCAAAATATATTCATTTGCTTTAGTTCACAAGAAAAAAAAATACTTACACGGTATTTATCTTATATATGCATGCATAAAAAAAACAAATAACAACATATTACATACACAGTTATTGTAAATAGTGATTTTAAATTAAATGATCATTTGAATTGGTATATAAAATATATTTTATTGAATAATATATGTCGTTTTTCCTTGCGATGTATGAGGTAGGTGGGGTGGGAAAGAGACCGGCCTTACATTCGACAGTACTGTCAAATAAAACGGGATATATCTCCGCTTTTGACTTCAATCATATTCAGAACTCATAAATTTAAGATAGTAAGATTATTCTCGGTAGGGATCATTGTTCTCAACGGGAGTGTATTAGTACCACGCAATATTTATTCCGACCTTAAAGTTTGAAATTCCAACTTTAATATTGGTAATTCAAACTTTAAAGTTGGTAATTCAAACTTTAAAGTTGAAAGTCTAGCTTTAATGTTGGTAATTCCAACATTGATCATGGATTTTTCAACTTTAATGTTGGAAATTCCAACTTTAATTTTGACTTTTCCATCTTTTCAAACTAAAGTTGGAATTTCCAACTTTAATCTTGGCTTTTCCATCTTTAAAACTGGAAATTCCAACTTTAATCTTGGCTTTTCTAACAGTAAAGTTGGATATTCCGACTTTAACCTTGGCTTTTCAAACTTAAATTTGAGATCTCTCCCTTTTACTTTAGTTTTTCGAACTTTATTAATGTAAATGTAATACACTGGAATAGACTGGTAATCAAAAAATTCTCGCAACATAAATGAGTGGGGGGTGGGGGTGTTGCAGAAGAGAGGCTCTTTAAGAAGGGCGGACGGGCCCATAGGGAGTTATCCTAAAAAATTTGAATTATGCTTAATGAAGTTAATATATACAAGCACACTGAAATAAATTTATTTTCAGTTATTTGTTCAGTGTCAAGTCTTTATTAATTAAAAATAAATGTATGTAAGGCTACTGAAACTAGGATCCAATTTTATGTTTATATCAATTTCTTAAGCTATATTAAATGATAAAATGTTTTCTTTGGTTGATAGTACGGGATAATGTCGCAGCTGTTGCAGGAAAAAAAATTACTTGACCCTCGTATAAAGAGACTTTCAGTCAACTCTGTAAATGCTTTCAACCTCGGACATTCTTAAAAAAAGAGACCATATCAATTTTGAATATGGAAAATAATATTTTCAGTTTGGGCCACTGTCAATAACAAACTACCAATATTAACTCTTTGCCTATCACGCCGTCTGTGACGTAATAGTAGCATTACATCTGTTACTTTTTGATGACGTTATCATTTTCCCCACAGCGCACTTGCGATTACGTGCTGAAAAGACGTGGTTTTGAAGATGAATATTCACACGGTGTATGTGGCAATGGTTGTTCTATACATGTCGCCATAATATTCATGCAACCATCTTTAATGTTGAATTTAAGTATTAATGGTGATTTTATCTTGTTTATTTTGTTTAAATAATTCTTTCATGTGGAATGGTACAGACTTAATTTATTATCTTAGCTTACAACTTATATATTTTAAATTTGTAAACCTAAAACTTTAATGAAAAAAAATATTTGATTTTTCAGACAGGGTGTCATTTTATGCTCGTGTTAAACAATGATCACTCCCCCCCCCCTTTCTTTATTTCTTCGGTCCATGCATATAACGATTTTATCGAAACTTCCAGAATCTTCAATTAATATAAATAAAAATAGAAATGAGGTCTTGAAGAGAATGATTATCACTTAAGATTTTTATAAAAGTTATTTTACCGATTTCTTAGGACAAAAAAAGAAGTTATAGCTTTCAACATATTTGATTTTTTTTTTATTAAGAGTTATTTGTTTTTACAAAACAAATATTGTTGGAATATATCACTTATTTTTATATTGAACAATAAAGTAGCATATTGATTGTCGAAGGGAAACATTTCATTTTTTAAGTTAAAATTTAACTGATCACATCTTCTTTTTAATGTTTTGATCGATATACGGATGAGATACCGCCTTCGGACTCGGCATTAAAATAATCAGTCTAAAATTAGTGTCATATAATTATCTAATCCTTACTGGCCAATCCGAAATCGGATCGGAATCTTTACATCTACAGGTACATGTGGACTACTAAAAAAAATCACCACGTTTAAGAAGCCATGAAATAAACTTTTTCATTCGCTTAAGGTGAATTTGCAAAAAAAAAATGATAGAAGAATAAATAAGTAAAAAATTAAAAATAAAAAAAAGACTCCATCGAATCGCAATATTTCATTTCTTAAGAATGGAATTTTAACACAATTTTAAAAACAATGTAATATTTTACAAGAGAGGCCAAGAATTTCTCGGAAGTAGCGGTCAGTACTGGACATTTTTCCCGATGGTGCCAGAAGTATTCCGATTATTTTTGCAGAAAATAAAGTCAGATTAAGAAATATGGTATACACAATAAAATTTAATCACTCAGGATCTATCAGGAATTTGTGCATAGTAGATACACATATTTTTCAATATCTATACTTTTGTGATTGCTCGGTTATCCCTATGATCATCATATTATTAAAATATTTAGATTAACGGCATAAAAAATAATTGATTGTGTTTGTAAAAGATATGCAATCCTGACCGAAATAAATGTTCATATAAATCATTATCTCAGTATATTTCAGTAAGGAAAAAAAATATATTCTTACTATACTTTTTCTTTCCGATATTTCATAGTTTATTTGGCAATTTTAATTAAATTTTATCTTCCAACATTCACGAAAAAGTAAATTTCAGGTAATAAAACTAGAACTGAATCAAATTAAAATCGAACAATAAATCATTGACATCAAAGTAATAAAGGTAAAAGCTTTGCTTCGTTTGTAAAGGAAAAAACCATGATTAATTTGAAATCAGTATCATGTAGCTGCAGATCTGTAGCTCTCCGAAAAAAAAAATATTAATAGACCGGAGAGCTACAGTGCCACCCATTGAAAAAAATGTATATTTATTGCGCACAAAAAATGAGCTCGGTTTCGATTTATTTCTCCATGTTCCTAAAACTGTAATCTCAAAATATTACATACCGTGTGTTCCTAACATATTCTTTGACTCTTTACCACAACAACGAGTCATAACTGTTGTTAATAGTCCTCCTGACACTGATATTGTAGTCATCGAACATTTCGCTTATTGATGCTGCCATTTTGGTTTCAAAAATAATTCGGTCCAATATGCATCGTTCAGATGTCAACTACGACAGAACTTGATAGAGGAAAGAAAAATTATTTTAAATCTTCCCTTTTTGCAATTGAGGTAAGAATTGGGAAAAAATAAATCGAAAACCGAGCGCACTTTTTTGTGCGCAATAAATATACAGTTTTTTTCAAAGGGTGGCACTGTAGCTCCCCGTACTATCAATATTTTTTTTCGGAGAGCTACAGATCTGCAGCTAAGTATCATGTGTCTCGGACAAAGTGCACTCAGTGACATAATAAATTCAAGTGTACTTGATTTTTTACCTATCAATTATTCATAAACTTGGTAGACATGCCCCCCCCCCCCCCCAAAGAAAAAAAAAACCGGAAATACAAAAAAGAAAAAAATGTCGGAAATGCTGAGCATAATTACTGAAACTTTATAAATGAAGTACACAATTCAAATCAGTCCTTCTATATAACAAGCTGTTGATCGAAGGAAAGAAATTCTAGAATGCTGAATATATCGGTAATTCCGGAGATTGATATAGGAAATAATTTAGATCGTTGTTGGTCAAAGATGTTTAACCCCCCCCCCCCCACCAAGGAATGGAGTTTTTAGCGTCTAAGTGCTTTGCTCTTCATACAACACTTTACGTATATCGGTGGATCCATTTAAAAAAAATCTGATGTCAACTGCCTGTTAATCCGTGCGTCTGTCATACAATACATAACACATTTCCGTCGCAGTTTTTTCCCAGCAACTACTTATATTGCAGATGCTTGAAATTTTAGCACATACTTTGTTGTGGCATGTCATACATGTATGTTGGAATTTATTTTTTTATGAATCTGATGTCAACTTCCTATTTGTCTGTGCATATACCCGTAACTGAACTTGTGTAAATTTTAATTAACATATCAGTGTATTTTCACATCAGAGCAGAGTAAGTGCAACATGCAATTTTTTTACGAATATTGGAAACGTTGACTCGATAACGAAATCCTTCAAATTTAAATTAAACATTCTTCAACACGATATTGCCGTTTCTTAAGTGTTTTCTTTTCTAACTGTGTATACATCTATGTATTTTTTATTGTTGTGTAAGGCGGAAACAATAAGGTTGTATTTTTACGAATTTGAATTTAAAATCGAACAAGAAATAAATTAAAACAAAGCTTTATTATATGAACAAAACCTCTTTTCTCTTCAGTTGTATGAGTATGAATTAACTTAAATTTTTTTTTTGAATTTTTATCCGTTCCTTCCGTCGATTTCTGCACACACTTTTATCAATTATTTACATTAAATATTCATATGTGTCGAATTTGATAAATTTTGGATCAAGGGTCTCATCTCACACAAGATCGGGGGATATCTACATTACCAACCCAGTGGTTCAAGTGGTGAGCTTATTTATTGTAAAAAAACCCCTTTATTTGTCTCGCATCCCAAGTTTTTTCTAATAAATCGAACGACTCAGGCATATTAAAACAAGGAAAATATTCTTATTTGCGAAATATATTAGAATGGAATTTAAAAAAATATATTATTTCTCATCATTTATTGTCATACCATCAAAACTTTACGCGGTATCAGAGCAAAAACGTCAAAAAACGCAATGTGCGTTAAAGTGCGTGATTGTGGGGTAAAGGTATATGCGTTTAAATGCGTGATTGTGGGGCAACAGTATATGCGTTAAAATGCGTGACTGTGGGGAAGGGGGCTAAATGTCTGAACGTATTGTTTTATTGTTTGGAAAGGAGATGGGGGTTGGCACGTCCCCATGCACCTCCCCAACGGCCATGCACAATAAAATTATTCCTTCTAAAATCATTTCATATCAAATTGTATCTTTCCATTTTAATTGCATGTATAAAACAAAACACGATGAAAGCTACAGAGTATCTCAGACAATATAATATATAAATCCGAAAAAAGTTGGAATTACCAAGATTAAAGTTGGAGTTCCAAAATTTAAAGTTGAAATTACCAACTTTAAAGTTAAAACTACCAACTTAAAAGTTGGAATTACCAGTATAAAAGGTGGAATTTTCAACTTTAAAAATGGAATTGCAAATATTAAAGTTGGAATTACCAACTTAAAAAAAAATATTGCGTGGCATTAATACGCTTCCGTTGTTCTTACAATATATATAAACACAGAGTAACTAATCTTGATATGTTGAACATCATTGTATATATTCAAATGTTGGAGCGAGACCAACCCTCTAGACCAAAAACTTCTAGGTTATTGCGTGTCACAACATAACAATACAGCGGTCTGTGTTTGTAATAAATTGTAAGGGAAGTTGACGATAGAAAAGTTAAAGTCATCAGAATACTTAGTACAATAAAATAATCATAAAAAAAACAGACACATTTTTGTATTTAAACCGAACTTTGTTCTTTATATTTTAATTCCATAATTGTGTTCTATTTTGATGATATTCCGTCCGTTGCGATATAGCTAGAAATTATTAAAGTAAGAGGATATCCGTTGCATGGTAAATTCATCCTTTCTGACACAGATCGAAATGTTTCAACATTGTTAGAAACTCGGAATAAGTGGAATCAGCTCACCAGACAGAATAGCTATTTTGGCAAGAGATCAATCTGTTAACGGAGAAGAACGTAATTTTTTAGCTCGTTTCCCATCCATTAATATATATGCAGTAACACCACAAAGAATCATAGTGTTTTTTAATTACAGCGTGATGCTAATTATTAATAAATGTGTACACGAGGAGTTTCGATATTTGAAAATGGATGATTTTGTCAAAATGACTGTGTTTATTTGATGTGATATCTTTACATAATAATTTATTATGTATAAAAAGAGTGTAAATGTGCATAAATTGCAATATATAATATTATCATTAAAGCCTTTGCAAAATTTGGTATTGTAGTTCTGGAGTAATTTGTGTAGAGATTCTATATACGATCAGTAACTAAGGTCTAAATTGCGTATATAAGCAGTTGGGAATATTTTTCTTGCCAATTTCAGCCATGAATAAGGGCCTTGGTTTATAAAGCCTCATTTGAGGGATCTCCAACTTTCAATCTAAAGTGCCCAAATAGCCCAGGTATATAAAACGAATAGTAGCAACACTTTTTGAAAGATCTACTTAGATTCGTCGATGTCGGAAATTTTAACTGATGACTTTTCGATCACGGAGGAAGCGCCCTGCCTACCAAGCTTCAGTGATGTCTACTGTTATAGAAATAATTCATTTACTGTTAGAAAGTGTAAGTCATCAGCAGACTCTAAATTAACCCGGAAAACAATATCTTAAAAAAACACATGTACTCTCTAAAACACTATACTTCTTTCTATCTGGAATGAAGAGCTTCGCCGGACGCTTTTTATTACAAATTTATCTGCGTATTATCAAGCTGTGTATTATCAAGTGAAATAGCGACATTCAATCACTGCATTGTTAGACATTTTCGAAGTCTACTTTGGATTTGCATAATAAAACCGCAAATACTTCCTTTTTAATATAGCCCATTGACCTTTAGTAGTAAACAAATAGGCCTTATTCCTTGTATATATCTACTGCAAAGCTAAAGTGTGTAAATGATATAACGTATATGTAGAACTAGCTTCTAGGTATTAAAACCAAGTAAAAACATCTTTCTTGGATGGTACTCGGGCCGTATCAAACGGCATGGATGGCATAACGTGGCTACTGCGTTGTGGTTTCGCAGTCCTATTGACAATAGGTGTAGCATCTGCGTATGGTAAGTTCATTTAACACACTCAGTCGAAGGATATATCGCATTTATCTCCTTATCAAAGGCTATCCTTATCAAAGGATAAAACACTCTGACTTGAAGTATATTGAAAGGTGACCGATTGAGAGAGGTCTATCGTTCAAAGACCTTGTTCATTTCACCTCTCAGTGAAAATTCAGTGACCAGTCAGTGACTTTATGGAGGATTAAGTAACCAATCATTGACCTTTGATTGATGATTAAGGTCAAGATCTAGTAAATGACTTTGGCCTAATTTTGTGGTGCTGGATCCATTATGACGTCATAATCACGTTCAACTTCCTTTTTCCCGTTTTTACGACTTAAGGTCAAGATCTAGTAAATAACTTTAGACTAGCTGTTTGGTGCTATATCCATTATGACGTCATAATCAATTTCAACTTTCTTTTTCCCGTACTTTACGGCTTTAGCAGAATTATGTAGAAAATAGGGTATTTTCATGACATTCAATTTGAAATCATATGAAAAGTAAACCGGATACCTATATTAAATTTGATATTGATTTAAAGAAGAGGCCATGAACATACTAATTTCCGTTTTCTGTGAGACTGTAGGCAATCTGGATACATTTCCTTTGTCGAATATGAAAAAAAACTCCCAAATTCATGACTGGTTTTCTTAATTTTTTCATTGAAAATGACAGTTTAAAATTCAGTTTTTCATCTCGTTTACCTACAAATTATGCCCCGAAACACCTTATTTGACCAAGCGTCAGTTGTAAAGCATCAATAAAGGAATTTATTTCTCTAATTTGATAAATCTGTAGGCACCTTTCATTTACTAGATCTTGACCTTAAGCAGAATTACGACTGTATGTAGAAAATATGGTATTTTCATGACATTCAATTTAAAATCAGATAAAAAGGTATCCGATTCCTATATTAAAATTGATATTATTTTAAAGAAGAGACCATGAACAAACAAATTAGCGTTTTCTGAGAGACTGTATGCAATTGGATAAATTTCCTTTGTCGATTATGAAAAAAACTCCGATATTCATGACTGGTTTTCCTATTTTTTCATTGAAAATGACAGTTTCAAAATATGGTTTTTCATCTTATTTACTTACAAATGATAACCCGAAACACCTTGTTTGACCAAGCTTATTTATAAAGCACCATTGTTGGAATTTATTCCTCAAATTTGATAAACCCGTAGGCACCTTTCATTTACTGGATCTTGACTGTAAGTGACCAATCAATGACCTTTCAGTCTTATTTCACCCTGTGTTTTTGACTTTGCAGCAAATCTATGAAGATGTAGCTCGAAAATTTACACAGCATAATTAACTGCTTATTATTTTAAAGAGCATTTTTATTTTCTTTTCTCTTACAAATTCAGTAAAGAAAAATTTAGATAGAGAAAGCATTTCTGATGGATAATAACACAAACAAACTTTTTTTTCACAAATCAGTAATATTTTTCTTAGATTTCCATTTACGTTGGTAACCATAATAATGTTTATCAAGTATAGTGGGAGTATAATACATATATTTTGTCATGAGGTTTAACATTTGTGCAATATTTTGTACGGAATTACATAGACAGCAAAAACAATAGATTTATTCTTTATGTCATTTGAAAGCAAAATCAGTCAAAAAATATGTATCATTACATGCATCAAATTTTTTATTGTACCCTTAAATTTGACGTATGTTTTTTGACATTATCTCTATGCACTTGAGTATCTTTATAAGTATATGAGTATACAATGAATATACATGTTAAAGAGAAAAAAAAACTTTCATAATAATTGAATTTATTGAAACTGAAGGCGGTTAATACTAATTATAATCTATCAATTTAGGAAATTGGATAAAGGAAATAAAAGAAAATAAAATTGAATCATGTAGCCTTTAATGATAAATGAAATATATAGTAACTTTTTTTTTTCATTTTATCAATGACAAAAAGTACTCAGCTATGTTAAGCTAAATCAAAATCAAAATCAAACTGTTGTACACTGTATAGAAGATAAATTGTGACGTCACAGATAATTAAACAAGCCACAAAGTTTATTA
>PRKT01002141.1:2380-33057 GCA_003671525.1 Saccostrea glomerata | reverse complement strand
TGTGAATGTGCATGTAGATCTACACTTTGATATTTTTGAAAACTTGTATCTCAGCTTTCTCAACTAAAGAATTGAAATTATATGATAATTTTGTATAATTAGACTGGTCTGCCCTTTTGATGTAAAATTGTAATTCAGTACATTACATAATTTAACTATATATCATTTTTACATATATGAAAAAGATTTGCCATGTATTAACCCAATACGATGAATGTTAACAAATGGAAGACATCCTACGGCATCATTAAATTACGGGTACTTTAGTTTTTTTTAAACAAACAGAACTGCCTGTTAACTACTCACTATTCAATATTTGAATTATTTTCTATATCATTCATCAGTATTAATAATTAACATGTATGAAAGGCCTATTCCTTGGGATGATATTGCATAACGGACCAATTACCCATATCACAAAAGTTGCTAACACAAACAGAAATCTCTCTGCATGTTTAAAGATTGTAGACACCAAGATAGGTTCACTTTTTCAACCACCCACAAGCAACTGTTTTGGTCACAATATGAATGAAAAATTAATCCTCCGTCTATCAGTACTTTTTTTTACTTTGATTACATGCACATAACTGTTTTATTGTAAAAAAAAAACTTTATTGGTGTAATGCTTAAATTGTTTAAAGTATGTTAGAATGCCGACTGGGGTCCTTTAGATGGTCAATAAAACAGAGCAATGGATGGCACAAAAAGCATTCTGAGAGTATTGTATAAACAGTACATGTACATATCCTCTGTCGGGTTCCCCTTTTTTTCATTATCATGGTATTCTATTATATGCAAAAGTTATGAACAAGGTAAAACTGCTTGATGTTAAAATTTTAAAGTTGTACATGCCTTTCACTTAAAAATATAATCCCCAATTATACGATTTTTTCAACGTCTATTTATTGTAAATTTTAAGTATTTTAATTTATTATTTCGTACCATTCGTTAATAAAAAAAAAAATAATTTCTAAAAAAATATTTTTTTTCCACTTTGGGTTTCAGCGGCGAGAATTTTTACAATGGATGCTAGAGGTTAAGCGGCGCCAAGTCAAAAGTACCTCGCCGTGAACCTCTAGCATGCTGGAATAACAACTTCCACAGTTCAATGAGCATCTAGTGGTTCGGGTTTCCAATGTATATGTTTCAAGATCTTTTTGTTTTATCATCCATCAATAAGTATAAATCCTATCCCGTCAATACTATCTATAGATGTCATGAAATGACATTCTTGTTTGTTGATAAAACCCGCAAAATGCGAAAAACTAGATCTAAACTGGTTACAATATCGTAATCAACTAGCCGATCGTAAAAGGCTTTGATTCACTCAAGCTATCTCAAACGTTTACATGATTCTTTAGAAATATAGTGTACAACAAACCCGATTTTATTTCAAACTATAATCAAAACAAAGTCGGCAGTTATTTTTTAAAAGTATAAGTAAAATTGACCTCTTTTTTATTTGGTAATTTGGAAAAACTAGGTCGGCGCTTCCTGTTAAACAGAAAAAAAGAAGAAAAAAAAACTCTGGCCTAACTGTGATGAAATGTTAACAAACGTAATACAAGAGCACGAAAACAGATCACCTTTCCACCTTGATACCCTTGACAATAAAGCAGTCAAGTGTGATGAATCCGAATCTTAAGAGAATACACTGGTGTTATTGTATCGTACATGTAAAGCTACAGTGTATCGAAAAGGGCGTGTGCTCAGTTTTAAGTATATCAGGTTATGAGTTGTAAGGAAAACCGTGCGCAATAATTTATAGGTTTTATTTAATTCACTTATTATTATGAAAACATATTTCTTTTATTCAACAGAGAGTATGAGTTCTCAAAGTGGAGAAAATCTTGATCCCTACTTTCAACCTTCAAAATTGACGGAAAACTTTGCCCGTCTCTGTCATTTAATCCTCACAATTTGCTCTGATCTTTTGCGTGACATCATTGGACGACATATTTTGCCATCAGAACTCACTAACACAATAGATAAAGAGCGCAATGTCTTATGGGAGAAATTCAGTAAACAACAAAAAGAAGAAATATATCCAGGACATGCTCGAGTCTTAAAGGCTAAAAATTTTGATATTTCACTTTGTTACATTTTATTACGTAATATTTGTGGAATTCCTCCACACAATGCAGGATGGGGAAAGGACCCTGAACCCGGAGATTACTCGGTATCGGCATGTATTGAAATAATTAGAATCGAACGTAATGAAGTATGCGCACATTCTGCCAGAGGAACAATAGACCAACAAGAATTCAAAGATCACTGGGATAAAATAAAAGAAGCCGTTATTCATCTTGAGCAGAGTGAAATTGGAGGTGATTGGTATGAGCGGGGAGTTGACTGCTTATGGTCGTGCAGTTTGAGTCCCTTTAAAAATGAGGAATATATTGAAGAAATGAAAAATATGAAATGTAATAGTTCAATTTTTACAAGCTGAAAATTGTATTGAATACATTTTATACCTCTCCATGATACATCCAATCTCAATATCTTATTCCAGCTAAACTTGACGGCATTGATGGATGTATCAAGGGCTTACAAGCAACAGTGGGATTTAAAATGGCTTGTAAGAGAGGTATTGTTTTTTTTTTCTTTTTTACAATTTTATAAAATTTTTGTTTTGGACATTTTTTGAAACATAATCATATGTGCTCGATCCCTACTATTTTGTCACTATTTTCATATTATATAAATGGTGCCTGTTTTGGAGGGTAACAGTTGAAATTGACACCCCAAGGAAAACAATTGTCAACCGACGCGTCAGCGGAGGTTGACAATGTTTTTTTCGAGGTGTGTCAATTTCAACTGTTACCCTCCAAAACAGGCACCATTTATTTTATTATACTGAACGTCTTCTTGATTTACTGTATCAGCAATACAAATCGTCGATCGCCTTTTCGTTCACGTTTAGAAAGCTTTCAAACTCCCCACTACTTGGAAAGAGATTTACTGCCCTCTTTATTGTTTATTTGATACTTTACGAGTCCTTAATCATCTTAAGTTTCGTTATTTCTGCACTTGCAAGTATGTTTCGTCTGTCATTTGTTGTTTTCAAGTACGCTTCATAGGACACAATCTTTTATTGACGACAAGTTTATTCCGGTTCTTTCAAACGCGCAACTGACGTTTTGAGAATTCTTCGGTGAACCATACGCGCATAATTTCCACGCATGTGGCATTACCGTTGTGTTACCCGTTGTCACGTGTTTTGCTAAGGCTGAGGGTAATAGAACAGATTGTTGACTGCGTCTAAACCAATCAGATCTAGTATTTAACATGAAAGTATAATAATTTTAAATGTTTAGTTTTTACGTTATTTTAAACACTGTCGTAGTGAATGGTCTAATGTTAAATAGAATTCTTTTATCAAAATAACATAGATACAGTTTCAATTGAATATGTTTTTTTAAAAAAAAAACAATTTTATTTTTTACAATTCAAATACTCAGCAAATATATGTACATGTACGTCATTATTTCATCGATTAACACAGCTTTGAGCGCCATCAACTAATTGTCCCCCGCTTGAAAAGTGGGGGATATTAATTTGGGATTGTCCGTCCGTCCGTCCGTCCGTCCGTCCGTCCGTCCGTCTGTCTTTCTGTCTGTCTGTAACGCTTTCGTTTCCACACGATATTCGAGAACCCTTTGAGCTTTTGCAATGAAATTTAGCATAGCAACTCCTTGTGGCCTAAGGAAGACCCCTATTGATTTTGAGGTCAACAGGTCAAAGGTCAAGGTCATAAATAAGCAAATTCTGTCTGTTATAACACTTTCGTGTCCATACGATATCTCTAGAACCAATTGAGCTAATTTTACATAACAACTCCCTGTACCCTAAGGAAGACCCCTATTGATTTTGAGGTCAAAAGGTCAAAGTTCAAGGTCGTAAATTTATACATTCTGTCTGTGTGTAACACTATCATTTCCGGGCGATATTTCAAGAAGATTTTGAGCTTATGCAATGTAATTTTAAACCAAAGCTCCCTAGGACCTCTCTCACCCCTCTCAAAGTGCCCTGCCCCGTTTGTTTTATTATTAGTATTTATAGCATTTCATGTCGCTATTTTTAGCACAGGGGCATGCAGAGAGTTATTGCGTATAAAACAGGTTCTCGGCGGACTTTATGTTCTTATAACATCTATTAGAACTGTTTAATAAAGGCTAAAAAAATGAAACACCATGGATTGTGTAAAATTTTGACAATACCAAACATGAATGACTTCACTTCTCCATATACTTGACATAATTTCAACGATTCCGTGGTCTAGTGGTATGTCTCCCGCTTCATAAGTTAGAGGTCCCGGGATCGAGTCTTGGACGATCCCTATTTTTTTTGTTTTTTGTAAAACTTTTCTTTTTTTAAATGATAGTAGTCGGCATGTGAAAAGAATAATTTATAAGGTTATAAAATCATCATTACAGTGTGATAAATATTCCATATATATTCCATATAAAAAGAATAATAAAGAATAAGCAATCAAATCTTTATACGCATATTGACATACATGTATTTTATTTGCTTCAGTATACATCTATACATTTAATAATTCTACAAATTCAGTCAGGGGGATCCGACTTTTTCCCTAAGCGGGGGACACGAATTCTTTGAATTAGCTTGTTTATATCTACGTCATATATCTTTAAAATTCTTCACAGTATAAACAAAACACGTATATGTACGTTTTGTTAAGTTTTATCGATTAAGAAATAAATTCTTTGATGAAAACATATGCTTTGATCGAACATGCATAAGTATATAAAGGTCAAGGTCAAAAGGTCCAACTTTGTGGTACCCGAAGAAAGGTCTTGTCACAAGGAATACACGTGTAATATGAAAGGCATAGCTCCACTAAATCAAAAGTTATAGGCAACGTTCAAGTTTTTGCGGACAAACAGACAAACAATAAGCCAGACAGACAGACGGACACGGCACAAACTATATAACTCCGAAACTTCGTTTACAGGGCACAAAAATTTCCTGAATTTCCCGACACAGCACATAAAATGTGTCATTTTTTTGCTGGAAATTCTCAAAAAAGAAAAAGGAGATATGTAGATGCAAATATACAGTACATAACGCCTTTTCAGGCTCGTGTGTTTCAAAAGCATAAATGACAGCTCCTTGACCGGTAGTCAAGGGTTACTGCACTACACCAAGTAAATGAAAATATGGCCTCAGTATTTGACAAACTGGCATTTAAAATGCCCAAGAATATTTATTTGGCTTAGATAATCTATTGGATGGTAGAAGCCGGGATGCAGTTGTAGATGGCGGACGAGCGCGTTTCAATTGAATGTCGTATGGGGGATGTTTAAAGAATTATATGTTCCCCTCTCAGATCTAAAGATAACATTTAACGTATAAATGAAGTACAATTTTTTTGTAAATTGACTTTTTTTTAACCTTATGAATGTATTTATTTTTAATGTTATTTTTAGCCCTTAAAAAGAAACACATGACTCTTAAAACATCAAGAGACTTTCGTTCATGCTTTTAAAACGCATTAGTCTAAAGGTCGTTCTTAGTGTATATTGCATATGCAGCTCTCCTTTTTTTTCTTTATTTTGAGAAATCCAAGCCTTAACAATGAAAATGCGTGCTTTCAGTTATATTGAGGAAATATAGGCATCACATCCGAGAAAGAAAGGAATATTTTTTTTCTGGGAATAATACCTATGATTACCTTCTACAAAACCCTAAAAAGCACAATATTGTCAAATACTTTATGAAAATTCAAAACGTTTACTCTTGTTAAGAGGTCTACAGTACCGACTAGACCCAACCTGACACAAAACAGTCCCACAGCAGTCAGAGAGCAGTCCTACATCGGTCTCAGAACAGTCCCACAGCAGTCCCAGAGCGGTCCCAGCAGTCCCAAAAAGCAGTCCCAGCAGTCCCAGTTCCCAGTTGGCGGGGTTTATAAATTTAATGGGCGGAGCTAACTCAGAAATGAGATTTGCAATAAACAATGGAACTATAAAAGGCAGTAGAAATTGATTTTGGGAAGTATGCCAGGAATCCTTACATGTATGCGAAGGTCATTTATGAACAGTACGTGCATAAAAACAAATTGAATGATTTTTTATTGAAGGCAGAAGGGTTTGACACGTACATGTATGAATTAAACTAATATGAACATTTAATCACAATTATCGGGTGTATTAAATTAATAATTCAATTTCTTTATTTTCTGTGATTTATACGGTTTTCCATTTATTTTTTATACAGAAAAATAAAAGAAAAATAAACGGGAATTAATTATTTTACACCAGTAAGAATTAGCTTTAAATAGATATCATCATTATATGGCCAATTTCGATACTATCGGGATACTCAAAAGGAATTTGGTTTTAGAAAATTCTTTGTTAATTTTGCCAAGTATTATTTTTCAGTCATGATTATTTTTACTGACATGTCAATTTAATTATTGTTAATATCTCTATCTCTATAATACTCAGTTTTAAGTGTTTTATTTGTAAATGTTAGAATGTACATCTCTAAATCACCAGAATGGAACCATCAGATTATGTTCAAAATTAATTAATCCTGAAAAAAATTCATACACATTTATTAATCACTTTTATTTTTGCATTATATACCGGCAGATGGAAATTCGGGTCATTTTTGACCAGCATGTTCAATGGTGTGAAATGCTGAATCAGATACCTATACCCAAATAGCATGCACTGATTTTCTGCCCTAAGGCGATTGAAACCGCGGGTGTTGATACCATGTAATAAACATTAATCGGCTAGACACATGTAAACACAAGCAAAAGAAAAAAGAAATGAATCACAATTCCCGGTATTTTCAACTCATTTTCAACTATTTATAAAATAAATGTTCTCTTTTGATAACTTGTTTATAAATTGAAAACTACGTACCGGTACTTCATTAATCGATTCCCCGATGATTACTCAAATTGTTTGAGTTATGGAAGAATGGTAGCATAATTTTATTTCATGGCCATTAATAAATTGTTAGGCTTTATTTTAGGGTTGCATGGGATACTATTCATGAGTGGTTCTTGTAAAACGTTAAGCTTTTCAATTAAAACTGTTTAATGATTACATTTAAATATTGTCAATGCAAATTTTGAGTGCACATAATTTTACAATAAATAATAAAAATAGACCTACATGTAGATATTTTTTCTCATGAACCTTTAGTTAATTTTTAGGGATAAAAATCTACTTCTAACTTCCTTACTTCATAACTTTATTTAAAAAAAAGATTCTAACTACATTTGTGTAAATGTACAGTCTCTGAAAATATTAATTAACTATAATATTATCTGATCAAAAGATTGTAAGAAATCCTTGCTTTTTAATAGTTTAAACTCCTCTTTGCTGTAAGTAAACAAAACAACTGGGAGCCTGCAAATTCAGAATACACAAGGGGCGGAGCTATCATGTCACTCAGAACTTCTTTCACGCATGGGTGAACAAAGCAGTCCCAGGGACAGCTAAAATACATACATACAGGAACATAGTTAAAAATTGAATATAATCCCCCCCCCCCCCAAAAAAATGGTGTTGTGTTTTTTAAGATTCCACCGTTGTAGTTCCGATACTTTATCTTTTACAAAATAATATTCATTGCTTAAGGTCGAGATCTGGTAAATGTTTAAATGTAAAACCTAATCTCTGTTGAGATTCTGCTGGGCTAGATATTTGGACTGACGCCGTCGCAGAATCTCAGGACGACCATTAATAATTCACGTCTGGAAATTAGGCCCCACTTCGGCCGACTACAGCAAGAATTAATCACCTAGACCACACTGCTGTTCGCTTCAATTAAGTCATTTATTTGTTTATTTGACTCTCTGTCACTATTATTTCTTCATAGCTTACCGTTTAGGCATGTTAATCCCAACAGAAAAATATTCACTGAAATCTCCAGTTCGAAATTTGGCTCCCATGATGAAATTGTTTACCTCCTCAAAAATAAAAGAGTTCCTACATTCTGTTTTTACCCTATGTGATGTTACACAGCCACAGTAGAACTTGGTTTAGAATCACATAGGGTAAAAACAGACAGCAGAATCTCAACAGAGATTAGGTAAAACCTATATCGGAAAAATATTTGTCAAAATGATAAAGAAATACCAACGATAGTATTTTTCTATCGCCTTTTTCAAAAATTAATATATTTGAATGATTTTCCTTATTTATATTCATATTTACATGAATTTCCAAACATTACTTATTTGGGAAAACAAAGAGAGATAACCCTATTATTTTGGTAAAACTCGCGTTTTTCACTATAGAAATCAAGGGAAAACGGAAAATATTGTTAAAACATATCCCCCCCCCCCCGTGAAACAAAAATTCCTTTATACAGGAAATGTAGACTGTCATTTCACAAATTCATACCAAAACTTTCTGTGTTTCACTTGTTTCACGGGAGAGAGAGAGAGAGAGAGAGAGAGAGAGAGAGAGAGAGAGAGAGAGAGAGAGAGAGAGAGAGAGAGAGAGAGAGAGAGAGAGAGAGATGTTTACTGACAAAAAAAACAAAAGTTTTAATTTTTCACCAATTTCAAAATGGTAAACAACTAAAACATAGTATTTTATTAATGATATATGTTTAATTCATGTGCTTTAAACATAATAAAAGAGGTAAGGAACATTTTTTCACATTCAAAAATATTTTAAGATACGATGATGGTGTAAAGCCCGGTTTTAACGAAAAATATCGTCTAATTTTAAAGAGCTAGAATAAGGGACAATTCACTATTTAACTATTTTACACTGGTATAAAAAATTATAAATCAGTTAGAATTGAACAGATCTTTTCATCAAACAAATATTTCACGGTCAAATTTTCACTAATATTGAATTAAATAGGTGTAAAATTTAGGCAGGAATCAAGAGTTAGCGTACATTGTTCTTAGCACTCGCTTATCAATCAGTCAAAAGCACATGACATGTTTCCTTGTTATTTAATGAAGTGCAGCCTGTGAAACTTGGAATGGCAATTACTTGCTGCGGCTACACATTTTCAGTCATTTCTCGGGGCACGTCTAGAGATCATAAAGAGAATATGAAAAAATTCAAAGATACTTAATTAAATATCGTCGGTCGTCAATTTTGTTAACTGATCAGTATTAAACAGCATTTCTCAATAATATTTTTTTATCCCATTGACATAAAAGATTAGTCCACATATAGGAAAAAATAGGCCAATGAACTCTATTATTTTTAGTCATTTTTTGACACTAAATTTGTCAATATTTTTCAGAAGTCCTTGTCAGAATGTTTTCAATCTTTTATATGATGAAGAACACACCTAAATGATAATAAAAAGTGGAGAAAGTATTAACCTTACTACTTAAACTAACGAGAAATGGGTAAATTATCTTTTTGCACTTACACAGGATTTTAAAAAAATGATTTTTTGGGGTTTCTTTTAGATTTACAATGCTTATATTTATCAAAAATTGTGTTTTATATTTGAACAGATCATTTATGATAGAAAAGTTGTAATCGAACATCAACCATATTAGTTAAAAATAATAAATAACCATGAAAGGGCATGCATTTTATGAAAGACTTCAAACATTTATACACAATATTCAACACATCTTTGACTCAAGATACATTTATCAAGATAGTATAGATATTCTTTAGTTGTCAACTGAAGATTTGATTTTTAGGATTTTTGCATTCCTTCAAAATAGTTGTATACCATTCACAAGTTATCACAATGTAATTTCGTTACATGAGAATGGATTTGGCCACTTTAGGTCAAGATCTATGTAAATGAAAGGTGCCTACAGGTTTCTCCAATTTGAGAAATGTATGAAGTCATTTTGCGTTATAATCAAAAATGTATAAATTGATTATAGGTATATAGTATGTTATGATTTTAAAATTGAATTCCATGAATATACTTATTTACTTTAATTTCTATTGTAGCTGTAAAGTACGGGAGAAAGTAACACTAAATTAATTATGTCGTAGTGGTTCTAGCACAGGCTAATCACATGGTGTCATATGACGTAGGTTCTAAATTATAGAATTATGTAGAACATAAATAATTTTGTATGAATTCAATTTAAAATTACATGAAAAGTAGTCTTTCTTTTATTTACGGAAGAGGCTATGAACATACAATTTACCATATCATGAAAGACTGTAGGCAATCTGGATACATTTTCTTAATCTGATATTGAAAAGAAACTCCCATACTTACGACTGCTTTTCTAAAATTTTCATTGAAGATGACAGATTAGACTATGATTTTTCACCTTGTTGACTTACAGGCTATATCCAGAAACACATTATTTGACTAAGCTAACGTTATAAGGCAGCATTAAAAAAAATCTATTTTCAAAGATAGATAAGTTTGTAGGCATCTATAATTTACAAGAGCATGGCCTTAAATCCAAGTTTAAAATCACGAATTAGTAGATTTTCAAATATTAAGAGGTTTAGCTGTTTTTGTGTTATGTCACAATCAATTTTTCCTATATACGCCCCCACCCTTTCGTTAACCCTAACAATGCTGTGATATTCACACTTTACATATTGTTTAGATAACCTCAAAATTGCTATTGACTAATGTATATATTTTAATGCTTAATATGTTTTGATTTTTAGCAAGATTAGATCAACTTGAAGAGTCGCAAAATGCAACACTTACAGATATTTCAGGTAATATGTATTACCGTAACATCGCTAAAGGAATGTGTTCGACTTTTTTCTGATTAACACAAAATGTTAATAAAACTAATTTTGAATAGTTAAACAGATAAAATAAAACACATTATTATTCTTTTTCTCATTTTCTATAAAGATCAAATTGAAGACCTCCAGAAAAATGTTGTAGAGAAGGTACATAGACTAGAGAACTACTTAGAAGGTATATATCTCGGATTGATTTGAACATTTTTTTTAAATATAGAAATATGAAACGGAAAATTCTGTTCAAAAGATCTAAACGAAATTTATATGTATTATTATTTTTATAAACCCTCATTGTCATTTTCTTTTATAAATAATTAGGTTCTATATTTTTATTGTATTTGTTATTTAGTATTTGTGGAGGGGGGTATGTGTTGCCGGAATTGGTTATCATAAAGTATTTTTTTTCTTTGTATTACACTGACACATCTGAGTTCATAAAAAGGGAATAAATTGTTTTTACATACGTTGCCAGGTGTGTATTTAACAGAGTTTGTCTGTATTTAGATGTACTGATCATGACGAATTGCTTATGTTCATATATATATGATACGTCATTCTTTATATCGCATGACAAGTTTTTCATTCATTACAGATTAACGGCCATTAAAATTGTAGTTAAACTAGAATTTTAATGGCAGTTAATCTATAGTAAGAAAACTTGTCATGTGATACATAGGTTCAACCGCATCGGAGGTCCCTTAGCTTAATTAGTTATTGTAAAAGTATGTTTGTTGAATTGGGAAGAAAGGGTATTCTCTTTAGGTTTTGGGGGTTGGCATTAACTAATAATAAAACGACAATTTTTGCATACTAATAATTTTTTTTATTGTTAACCATCCTCTCTAAAAATGTTGCTAAATTAATAAGCAATTAAATTCATTTTTGATATCGTTTGTTATCCGTGTAAACTAGAAAATGTAATTTTCAGTTATGTGTATGTCGTTTGTTTTAAAAGTAATTATTGTCAATCGCACTCCTTTGCTTTCTGTATACCATCGTCTACAAGTTGTTGTATTTTTTTGACTTCATCAATACAATTTTAAATCTTCCGTACTGATATCAATGATAATGGTGCTAATTTCAACGGTATATATCATTTTTGCAAGAGTACAGCTCAACGCACTTTCTAACCTCACTTGGTTTTTCGCACAAATTAAGGTCACATTATCATATTATGCGAAATTGCGAAATGAGGCAACAAAATACATCTTAAAAGTGGTTTCTGACTTACTTTTAAGTTTATTTAACTACATTTATCACATATTTTCACCTTTATCCCGTTGATATAGCTCATGTGATATCGTTTTCGTATCAACAATTTGTATTCCTACGCTGCGTGACGTAATGTATATAAACAAATACATATGCATTTTTTTGTACGAACTATTTCATACAGCGTAATATTATTTATTATGTTATTTGGTCCGAGGTAGCTGTGAGGGAACTTTGAATTAGAAATAAAGACAAAAAAATACACATTTTTAGTGAACAAAAATATGTGATAAAAAGAATCTCCCATAGTTTGTGGTTTGATATGATTTTTATCCAACTCGTTGTGTGTTTTCTATCCCCTCGCCAAGGCTCGGGGAAAGAAAACACACAACTCTTCGAAAGAAACTCATCTTTAAGATGACAATTTCTAAGAAAGCTGGATAATTTTAATTTGTAAATACGTATAGAGAAATCTTAGAGATGTAGCATCATATCATTTATTTATACAGTCCCTTTTAAAACACAGACTTTAAAACTTTAAGATTATGAATTTAAAGAATATGAACCTTTAACATGAGATATTAAATACATATCTTTGAGCTATGTCTCGTATTTAAGGTCGATAATGTTCATTTTATTACAAAAATAACATGACCTTAATTTGTGCAAAAAAAACCATCTGAGCTTAGAAAGTGCTTTAAGCTTTGTATTGAATACCAATTTTTCAAAGGTAGAAAGGTAGGGATGGCATGATTCAAAATGCAAATATTTGTGTGTATAAGTAGGTTTATAGTGAATATCCGATTTAACGCTAGTATAACCTTTTCCCTAACGATAGTAAATCCAAGTTCCAAAGTTTTAACCAAATTAAATCCAAGTTCCAAAGTTTTCACTAAAGTAAATCAAAGTTCCAAAGTTTTTACTAAAGTAAATCAAAGTTCCAAAGTTTTCACTATAGTAAATCAAAGTTCCAATTTTTTTTACTATAGTAAATCTATGTTCCTAAGTTCTCACCATAATAAATCAAAGTTCCAATGTTTTCACTGTATTAAATCAAAGTTCCAAAATTTTCACCATAGTAAATCAAATTTCCAAAGTTTTAACTTTGGTACTATAGTTAACTTTAGTTAACTATAGTTACCTATAGCTTACTATAGTATCTTTTGTTTGGGTTGTTACAAAAATATCGAGAAATGACGTTTGAATATCATCGTGAATTCGATATCCGGGTTTATTAGTTTGGAAGATCGTATAACTCCGATATTGTATCGCCATCCTTCTCCTGTTAGGTATAACATATTTTAAAAATCTCTTCCAGAATGAATTTTGTGTGCAGATTCTATTCTCCGAAACGTATAAAATTGATCCCGTAACTGTTTACCTGATAGCCCTAGGTTAATGTTGCATAGGTAGAGACTTTTGACCCCGATTCAGTTCCCTTTGTGGTCCACATAATTATACCCGCAAATTCTAAAGAAAGTATATTTTTTTTTATATAATTTTATATACTTTATGTATATTTTTGTTACTCGTGTTCGTCCGTCCGTCTGTCACACTTTTCTTCCCTGAACTTTTCCAAAATTTTACAGAGTAGCATAATCATCTTTTGGGAGACTGTTGGTGGTGTCATGTAGATGTGCAGTAAGGTTATGGAATTTTCATTTTAAACTGGGATGTCAAATGGGGATCGAAAAATAACGTTTTATATACAAAATGCCTTTCTTCCCTGAAAGAAATGTTTCCACATGTAAAGAAGAAGTTAAAAATGTGCAAAGTTTGCAGACAAATAGATGTATGACAGACAAAGTGTGTTCAGGAAACCATAAAAGCTTGAATGAACTTAAAACGTATGATTCATAAGTATTTGGGGAAGGGTTACGGTGTCTGAAAACAAAACTGATGTTTTTTCATGCATTTTTGAGAGGTTGAAAATGTATTACATGTTGAAAAAATTGCACATTTCAGAAAACAGTGTGATTGATGTTAGTTTATCAAGATGTTTTGAGGAGCAAAATAAAGCTAAACTGGTATGGCTAAATCCAACTGCAGAGCTTAGTCAATTATGATATGCACAACTTTTTTAACTCTTAACTCAAGGTCAACCCAAGGACACGACACTGCATCATCACTATGTGCTATATCTCATTCGACAATCTAGGCTTCATCAAATGAAGTAAGAATCGGCCGATGTGTGCCGAGTAACGCTATCTAATAGTGATTTTGGGGACACAAACTCAGTGTAATGAAGCTTATTGGACACCTGAGAATTTTATGCTTGATTTGACGAATAAATGTTCTGGGTAAATTATAGAATTACTTTAACTTTTTCCTTGGATGGGCCATGATGAAGGAGTGTTGATTTAGAGGCAAACACCTAAGTGCGGGTATTACTGTCTAATGACATCATCTAGTTTGTAATCGTCCTCTTCTCTAGACAGTTCTGTAGTTTTTCATTAAAGTATTGTTGAACACAATTGTAAATGTTAGTTATACTTGGTTTAATATTTCCGTTTATTTGAAAGATTAACTTTTCTTGTTTTTCTAAAACGAGAATCATAATGATACTCTTTCCTCGTTGTGGATTAAACTTAGATGAATTTCTTACTAGGTAATGCTTTTCTTCATCTGTAGACACTGGATCACATTCATTTATATATTTCAAGAAAATATTCATTTAGTCAAATTTGCTTAATATATTCGTTTTAAGCTCTTGATAATTTGCATGAAGTTTAGGGGTGAATTTAGTCCCTTAGTCGGTAACTTGATATTGGAACCAGTTGTCTAAAGGAAAAATGATATTTCTGTTTTTGTCTAACATGTAATGACATCTCTTGATGTATCCCGGAGCCGTTGTTGCTTATAATTGTGGTTTTGCTTCTTATATCTTTGGCTTCGACTCGTTTGGCTACCCTTCAACAAAAAAAAAATGTTGCCTACCTCTAGATCTTTTCTGGTGTATGTTGCTCTTTTTTTCTGTAGAAATTCGGTTAACGTTTAATTTTACCATTTCCTCGATTATATTTAAATTAAATCAAAGTTCAAAGAAGTTTAAAGCCGATGTCACACGGTAAAAATAATCATTAAAAAAAATCACCTGGCTTGGTATATTTTTTCTAAAATTTATATTACACTTTTAACATCAAGCTTATATATTCTGAAATTTATTTCCATCTGTAAAAATTAATTACGTGTGATTTGACCATATTTGTAACTTTTTTAAGTATAAACTTATATTGTACAAGATTATTTTATTTTCCAAGTCTAAGGAGAAATAATCAAAGACATTATTCACTTTTCTTAACCTCTGACATAATGTTGTCTCCTCTGAAAAAAATGTTTGTACAATTTTTCATTTACATAAAAGCTTTCTGAAAAAATCTAATTCGTCTTTAGATGTACATATTTGCAACTGATTCTTTTGCTTGGTTACGTTAGCTATGAGGACATGACGTCATGAGTGCTTTTGAAGGGAAGGAATACATCTAAGACCGTGTTACGTAAAAGTGAGGGAAAATCTTATTGCACAATACTAGACAAAAAAAATATGATTCAATAAACAAAATAAAAAGAAGCAATATTTGCTGGCCTACAGAAATGACGTGAACTTGATGTTTTTTGATGTGTGAAAGTTTTCATTTGCAATTCTCATAACGTCTGAATCGTTCATGAAGTTTATGAAATGAAAGCATAGTTGTTTCCTTGGGATCAAAAGTCCAAATATACATTATCTGTTTTCTTTTACCTCAAAGTCGTATTTCATCTGTGAGCCATGGGCTCGAGGAGCCATGTGGTAAATTTTGATTGTATTGTTCATAGAATTGTCCTTATGATCCTCATACATTCAATCCTTCGTTTATTCTTTTTATTTAGTTCATTGTTTTCTTACTTAATCTTATTTGTAGATATAAAAGAAAAAGTTGGAGATGAAGATGAAGATGGTATTTTTTAATCAAGACTTTTAATTGTTCATGTGGCTGGACATTCAAAGTGCTTGTATCATTTTTCATCCTTGACCTTGTGTATCTTTTTAGGAGATCAAATACTTAGGATATACTGTGTTCTTGATTGCTCAGTGCTTTCGATACACATATGTAAATATGTATCAATATTTTATTTAATTTAAGTTTGAACTAATATATTTTGAAAATCATATCATCTTAATAAAAGATGTGGAACAAAGATGAAAGAAGCGAAGAAAAAAATATATTTATTTAAAAAAAAGTAAAAATGCATCCTGATTACACGTTAAAAAGATTTTTTTTCCCTTATTTTTTCAGGCGAAAGTTTGTCAAGCGATGTGAGAGGTAAAAGTTTAGCTAAAATAGATTATTTTGTTTAAACAATAACTCTATCATATTAATTTGTAAAATTAAATGCTTTGGCATTCGGTTAGTTTATATGAGTATGCTTCTTTAGAGATATGTATGAAGCTATGTTAAAGCTGCCATGCTTGATACTTGTTTTTTCACTGAATATGATGACTTTTTTCAAACAAATGTCAGTTACAAAATACAGTCATGTACATATACAGTCACATGAATTTTTATACTTACCGGGATTGATTAAAAATGGCTCGAAAAAAGCCCAATAAATAGTCAAATTATGTCCAATGCAAGGTTAAATTAATAAACTTGTACATTTATTAGTGAAAAAATCTAAAATTTAATCGGTACATTTATGAGAAAAACGGTATTTCGTGCATAAAGTAAACCTGCCTTTTATGAGCATCGTCTTTTCATTCATGCAATTGGCTACTCAATTGTTTTGTTGTTTTTTTTTTTTAATTAATCATGTCTTTGTAGATATAAAGCAGAGAGTTGGAGTGTGTCACATGATGCTTCGTGGTAATTGCTTTTAGAAGAAAGTTTAATCTTATGAAAGATAATTGATACATTAATTATCATCAATGCTTATTCTTTTGTTTTACATATATGTTTTTAAGTCTTTCGGGTTATTTTTAGCAATGTATTATTATTTAATTATACACATAGATAAAAAGGAAAATAGTTAAGAATTTACATATATGCAGCAAAGAAGAAGATCTGGTTACATTTGTGTTTATCACTATGCAAAATGTAATAATGCAAATGAAATACTCTAGAAGTCATGCTATTCATCTCTGGGTTTGTCTCAATGAAAAGTGTAATTACACAAAACGTGACGATCTAAGTTTATATCATTTGGCCTTGACAGTAAGTTTTTACATTCGGTCAAGTTGAATTCATCAATGAGTATATTCTTTTGAATTCTTTAACAATGCATTGGCACAGGCGGTGTCCAATTTTATGCAATCAAAATATATTTTAATTGGTTTCGTTTACATTTGACAATTCTAATGCTTTTTTTCAGAAATAGGTGATCGAATTGAAAACTTTCCGAGTTTCGACAGTGTTGGTAATAGTTTTTTTCCCTTCTAAATGACATTTTCGAGACATTTTTACTTTATTGATTATCGATAAAAATTATTTTTTTTATAACAACTAACTAAAATTGAAATATGATTGACATATAAGGATACTGAGCTTAAAAGATTTTTTTTATCCAGAAGAACTGAAAGAAGGAATAGAAGGTAATGAAATAATTGTGCTACATTTCTTATTCATAAACAAGTGAAAGGTTAAAGTTTCACTAATGAAAATATTTTTTTCTAGTTCAATGTATACAATTAATTACAGAAATATGAAATAAAACAGTGAAAAAAGATATATATATATATATATATATATATATATATATATATATTTGTCTATAGAACATTTCAATCAGTTGAAAGTTAACCATTACAAATTTTTCCTAATGCAAATTTTACAACTTTGTTTAGATTTAAAGAATCGATTTGAGCGTGAGTATAGGTTATTTATAATTATGTGCTTTCCGTGTAAACAAAGATATATGGTGATAACAAACAATAATCAATTACAAAGATTTATTGAAAAATATAAATGTGAGGAAGAGCAAGCAAGAACCTTCAAAACATAAGAGGTGAAGTAAGTATATTGGACTCGCCACACCAGTAGTGTGTTCCTTGTCGTGATGGGAAAATAATGGAAGAATCACAACAGAAATTCAATGTTTTATTATTTGCCTAATAAATACCACAAAAAGTTGTTAAAAAGTAGAAGACTTAATGATTGATAGTCATTTTGGTCCATGACGTGCAAAATGATGAGTTGCGCTTGACACCCTTTTTTTTTGCAAATTGTTTGTCCTAACTTGCCTCTTTTTGAAAATTATTCGTGCGTAGAAAAGAATCTAGCATATGGAATCAACAGAGAAATAAAAGCATCTATGTAAGTGATAAACATGATAAAGGTATATCGCTACAAAGTTAGAGAAATTGACTATTTGTATAAAGTAATTTATATATAACAGATGCGTCAGATTTTGCGGTATACTGTAAAACGAGAAAATTTGGCGCATACATATTTTAGCGCAAACGCAAGTGGGAATGCATTAGCGAAAATAAATTTTAGAGCTTGTACTTGTCAGTAAAATATATAAAATTTTTATTTGATATTTTTTTTATCCACACCCGTATTTGACCGTTTGGTTAGTCAAGCACGGACACAAATTAGTACTCCCGTATATCAGTAAACATTCGTTAACTTTACCGCGGTACCTGCTGCTATCACATGGACGTGGCACAATGTTAAATATTAATTTTATTTCTATTTTTAATGAAAAGAAATGGAGTATTTACTCATTTAAAATCATATTAAAACAATGCATGCATTGACAGAAAATTAATCCGATAAAACGGTAATCCTAATCAGGTACTGTGTGCAAGCTCAATCGCCGTGCTTGATTGTATTGTTTACCTCGAGGCGATAGATGATTGACACGCCGAGAAGCCAAACTATGAAGGTGCTAATGATAATAATCGTGTCACAACTACTGGGGTACAATAGTTTAATTAAATTATAATTTGGCAGAACTTTATGTCTTCCGAACATGTGCAGTACTAATGTGTATATAAAATCCAATGACCCTTCGACATTACGAAATCGCGTGTTCCGGTTTACATGTACTTATGTAAAAGCTTTGAACACACACAAAAAAATGATATTTAGAAATCCTTTAGCACACAATAAATTTAAGCACTCAGGAGCTCTTGCGCCAAAGGCGCTAAAATTAGTAGTGCGCCAAATATTCTCGTTTTACAGTATTCTATATTTAAGTCAGTTCTTTGAAGTTTACTCCTGACACACTCTAGGAAGTTTGGATAATTAACGCTTATGTATATGATATTCTTTGCTTTCAAATTATCTTATTTCGCATAAATATACAATAATTGACTTTTGATAAGTTATACTCGTCACTTTACTGACACGTGTAGGTATTGGTTGACCTTGGCACACTTCTGTCTTCACGGATCTGGTCATCCATTGGTTAATCTCTGCCTATTCGTGACTATACGGATTTGGACACGTTTTGGTTTAAAGCCAAGGATATTTTTATCTGATTAGAACCAGATGGTCACGAAGTAACTGGATTCAAAAGTCTCGGACCTTTTTTTATAAACAATCGGGAATATATTACAATGCTTCAACACTTAAGTTCTTCTCAGTTACGAACATCAACACACATAATATACATTTCCGACCACACACTACCTACACTTAAAAGAATGCGAATCCAGAACACACCGACAATCTTCAATTTCGATCGAGAACCGACAGGGCTGACCCCGGTCGAACTTTGAGCGCACCCAAGTAACAACCATAGCGGACTTAAAATGAACACCAAAAGCAAATAAGAGTTTTTGTATTACTATCATTAGGTCACCTGAGTAAACTTGGGTAACCTATTACTATCCGTTTTTGTCTGTCGTTGTACCGTCATGCGTCATGTGTTAACATTTCAACATTTTCAGCTTCTTTTTTTCAACCGCTTCACCAATTTCAGCAAATTTTGGCATGAAGCATCTAAGAGTAAAGGAGAACAAACTTTGTGAATTTCATAGTCCCTGACTCCCATCCTCCCCTTGGGGCTTGAGCGATGGGACGAAAACCACTAAAATTAATGTCTTGTTTTTATCAATTGAAAAATCTTCTTTAATCCTGCACATTATGCCGTCAAACTGTTGGCATAATTGAATTCGTTATTGAGTCCTCTATCAAATAGTGAAATTCATGGCCCCAGGATCAAGAGTTCTTGTCCTAGGGTGGGGTTATTTAAATTTTATAGTGAAAATGCATTATTGCCTTGAAAATGTTAAGAAGATAGTTTTGTTGAATAAGGCTGCCTCTTCCAAAATTGTGAATTCCATGGCCCCAGATTCAGAGGTTCCAATGCTACGGCGGGGCTACATAGGTTATTTTATTACACCCTATTGTTAAACTTTACAGCCGTTTGTTGCGAGAGTAAAAATATGACAACCATTTTTCGTCAATTGTCAATTTCATATTGACGTCATTTTTACATTGTGACGTCACAATGCTTGAGAAATTCGATACTTTTCATATGCGGTTTTTAGAACATTTTCATGCTTAAAAGTGTGTCAAATTTCATTCTGATCTGAATCGTGGTTTTGAAAATATAGGGATAGTTTGCAAACATTTTGATCACCTCTTGTACTTTTGCTAATTTGTTAATTGAGGTTTAACATACTGATTGTTAGTCCACTATAAAAACATGAAATGACAACGTATTTTTTCCGTTATTTCCTGATCATGACCAGGATGACACGGTGGATGTGACCGGTCGGAAAGAGGAGCTAACTGCTTCAAAGTATATAATCCCACGTCTTATGTTTGGAAGTCTGTGCTTGCACTGCTCCTCTTTTGATATGTTTTTTTGTGCATTTGAGCTTGAATACTATTCGTTTTCTTTTTATTTTACATTGGTTTTCTTTCATGAATTGGCCGATAAATACTTTTATTTTCTATGGAACATTTAACACGAGCTTTGGTTGGTTATAGCGTCGGGTGTAAATTTCCGTGCACCTGACTTGAGCCCGGGGTAAATAAAACATGAAGTCACAATGCATAAAAATCAAATAATATGACGTCAAGATATATTGTCGTAAGTAGTTATCTTATCGATAGATTGATTAGACTCTGATGTTTACCAAAAAGAATTATTTAAGTACAAAGGAAATACTCTTTATCCAGGTTCAATTAAGGGTGTACGGGGACTTACCCCGGGTTGTATTGTATACACACTGCGCGGGTATGTTAAGGAAGCATATAAATCATTTCTCGGGAAATTAGACTTTTTAAAGAAAATTAAGTTTGATAATTTACCAAAACTACTGATAAACGTAAATTTTTATTTACTATTGCATAAAGATAAAAGAGCGTCTAACACAATGACATGCGCCACCACCACGGCATCACGTGACTTCTATTAATAGCGAGATTTTCCTTAATAAAAAAGCTAACAGAACAACAATACCCCGGAGTCTAATAACTTCTTTGAGTTAATAATATAGTCGAAAAACATCTTTTTTGCCTAAAAAGTGCTGCTAGAATCCCACTCTCCGGTCAGTAAAATAATTATAATACACATTTGCACGAAACCTTACCCTATGTTATGTATTTTACACATATGAACCCAGAATTTTCATAAAACTATGCTTAACTCGGGATTCTAGCAGCACTTTTCAAGTATTTTAGAAGGCAACCTTTCCATCTGTACAAATAATATGTTTTAAAATATCCAGCTTATTGTTGTTCTATGGCATTATTTTTGTCATGAATGACCGAGGAAAGGCCAACTGGGATACGGATATAGCTGACTGTCTTCGACAGAGAATATAATTGATGGAAATAAATTACCATACCTGTTTATTTAACCGAACTCCATATGAATTTCACATAATATTCCCGATATTTGCTTTTAAACTCCATTTTACGTATCTTTGTACATGCTGTCGTAGTCAAATTCTCTTTACACGAAATGATCAATTCCCAAGTAACTCGATGCACACATATGACGTCATTGTTGTTAGATTTTAATCAAATTGACAGATACGGCACAATAAAATAAACACATCTTATTTTTTGTTAATCTTTACACGTTTCAATCTAATTTCTAGTGTTAAATTACATATCTAAATACCAATATTAAGAAAACCTGTGTTCTAAAATTGACGTCATCTCGCCCTATATGACGTCATAATGAAGCACTGACTTAGTCAAGGTAGAATATTCTGTATGCTTCCTTATCACCCCTGCGTGAGGCCGAAGGGTGCTTGGAATAAACCTGGGGTAAATAGCTACACACCCTTCATTGAACCTGGATAACGTATATTTATATAATAGTGTTGTGTTTTGCGTGCACTATGCCTAAAGGGTTTGACACATGATGCACGAGCCGGAGGCGAGTGCACTATTTTTCAAACCCTGGCTACTATTTAGGCATAGTGCAAGTAAAACACAACAGTATTGTTATTATTATGCTGACTGTTGTTACTGTATAAAAACGGCGATATTTTCTCCATTCCTACATCAACTGTTACATTCGTCAACTCTATTATGTCGTCACCTTGTGCAACATGTACGTCATAATCTTTTTGTTTAATTTTGAACGTATAATCTACAGACAGCTTTAGAGAATATTATTTGAGTGAGGGAAGAGGGGTTGCAAGAAACTATTTTAGAAGATTTATTTTGGGGTTTTTTTTTATCTTAAGTGTAAAATATTAAAAACTAAGGTTATATGTATTATAGTACAATATTTTAGATAACGGCGTCTTTGGCGTAATCGGTAGCGCGTCGGACTGATGGTCTCAGGGTCATGAGTTCGCTCCCCGGTATGGGTGTTTTCGGATTTTCTTCAGAAATGGAAGACGTGCACTATTTAACTATTGTCACTAATAAATTATTATCTCAAGTTGTCTGCAATTTCAAACGAGGATTACATATTAAAATTAAAATCTAGCTCATAATAAAATGTATATTTTCAAAGCATTATAAGTCTTCGAACAGCCTTATCATAACTGCGTATTGTTACGCTGTTAACATCGTTTTGGAATTATTTCACCCATACTAATGTGTTCGGAACCTTTTTTTTCGGTATTCTGCAAATTATAAAACCCGATGAGTTCAGAGTAGCTCTGGCAGTGGCTCTGGCGAGAGTTAGCGAGACTTCAGCGAGATAGGGTAAATTATTCACGGAAATGTGGCTAGGAAGTGACTATCACGTGGAGGCATGGTAAACAGAAAAGTTATGTTGCGTTTCAGTTTTCATCACCCTAGAATCAGCTGATAATGTCTGTTGAAATGTATTTCAGTCAATCGATCTCTTTTACATTCATTCAAACTTGAATAAGTCTATTATATAATACAATTTTCTGCAGTCATGATTTCAAATTTCTTTGTGGACAAATATTTTTTCATGGGAACCCGGAGTATATTTTTTGGCGTCAGATTAGCAGATGAGGAACCAGCACCATTTTAACTGACCAATCAGCTGAATGAGTATTGCATTATGGGTTACTACGAATACTACAGGAATTTTACGCTTAAAAAAAGGAAAATCTCATGGTAAATGAAAAGCATTTTTAAAAATATTATTTTCATGCTTATAATAACAAACAATTCATTTGTTGAATAAACGGCGGAAGTCTAGGTTTCTGAAGTCATACTGCAAAAGTAATTTGCGTCTGTATTAATTCCTTCGTTGTACTTTCGGTGAATACAATTGCTACGTGAAATCCCTGGCCGAACACGTGGTCACGAACGTAAACAAAGTTTTGTCCATTTAAATCCATAAGAGATGCTGCTCCTTTTCCTTATCTTTGAAGCGCTTGTGTTCTGAACTAAACACAAACTACATTTTATTAATTTTTTTCCATTTAATAACAAATAAGAAAACGCCTGTAACATCTTTCATAGTTTTTTATCTTTGTATTTTGTTCATTTTTTTATATTGCAGCCCATTTACATAATCATAGATTGACCTGAACTACGTGTTCGAAGTAAAATGTAAACATGTATTTGGCGTAAACGTTGCTATTCATTCAACGATTGGTCAGTTCCTCGTGGTGAGATCACCTGTGCAAATTTATAACAAAAGCCATATAAGGCAAACAAAGGTTTGTCAGTGTAGATGATAATGCACATTTTCTACCAGCGAATCGGTCACTAATTTTCGCCGAAAGGTATAAGATATATAGTGTTATTTTAACACCCGGGCCTCCTTTGTCACCCTTTTTCTGTTGAAAATCATGAAAGTGTTTAAGAAAGGTCTGGAAACATTTTTTTTTTCAAAAGAAACAGGCTATAGCAATATTATGTTTACTGCCGATTTTATTTATAAAACCGGTTCTACCCTATAACCTTTGAATAGATCAACCTAAACCACTTGTCTTGAATTTAAATCACAATAACATGATTAGGAGTGTAATTTTTCATACTAAATTATTTTAGGCACGGCTACTGACATTGAATGGAATATAACGGAGAAAATCATGGGTGAGTTACAAGAAATATTTCGAATGAAATCATTGGTTAGTTATAAACATTACATATAGTTATTTGAAGCTCACTATTGGATGAATGAATCCTTGAATTGTGACTTTTTCAGGAAAAATGAAGGAATTTGAAAACGCATTGTACAAAGAAAGAAAATTAGGTAATCTTCTTTTTTCTCCATCTAAAAAATGACAAATACAAATGAAAGAGGAACAAATATTTGGACCTATTTGATAAAAAAGTTATCTACACTACAAACTCAGATATCAATTCAACAAATCCGTTTTGAATGTTAATATTTTGTACTGGTCCAAATATCTGCCCGTGCTCCATTCGTTTATCAAAACAAATGTTCAAGATTTTTCCGATAAAGGCGCTTCTTTTGTGGTGGTCATTCAACTTAATCTTAATCAGATTTCAACTGATTGCAGCATTTACCCTGTGACACGGGAAACCATTATCTTGATCACGGTATTCAAGAAAATTTGCTGATGGAATTCCCAGCAGGCATTTCAACGTTGATTCAACGTTGATCTACTTTGCACTTCAACGTTGAATCAACGTTGAATTTTGGTTGCATATGAAATTTGAGGCACCGTTGAGACATAATGTTGTTTCAACTTCAATTTTCAACGTTGAATAAACGTATAGAATGATTTAAAATTTTGGTTGATTTATGGTTGATTTTTGGTTGCAAATAAAAGTTGATAGAACGATGAAGCTTCAACGTAGTTTCAACGTCAAATATCAGCATTGGACAAAAGTGAACATTGGTTGTAATTAGATTGAGATTTGGTTGAAATTTTTCGATTATACAAACGTTGATATTTGGCTGAAATCACTTTGAATTCATATTACATTATGCTTTATAAACAAATCATTTCAAATCCAATATATTTTTTTATTCAAGTTGCGGAATATTTATATATGTTGTAATCCAGTTTAATGATTGTGAGATAATTTATTTTAGTCTGTATTTTAAAGACAAACACAAATTCAGATTCAATCACTGAATCTCAAAAGTCATTGCTTGACAAAATATATATACATCTAGTGAAAAGGAGGTCACAGAAATTACATCCAGGTTCTTCAAAATACGCGTCTGTCTTACATTAATAAGTTCCACAAAGTGGCGGATCCATTGATTTTAATCCCGCATATAGCTAAGTCCCACTAATGAAAGAAATGAACGGAAATTCCACCCTTTAAAGCAAAAGTCTATTAAAAAAAATAAAGATTAAAACCATTTGTTCGATACATTGTACGTAACACGTTATTTCAATCGATAAAAACAAATATACATGAATGATTTAAAAAAGAAGACAAAAGAATATATTCAGGTACTTGGATTTCATTAACATGATTAAAAGAATTATAGTTGACCGTTAAGATTCGTACCAGTATGCTTGTAAAGAAAAATGTTATTGATTGAACCTTACGACGAACTACAATAAATTAAAGCCCGAGATAATAAGCACCGCCTTCAGATTTACCTGGTCTGTAACCCCCTGTCAATCAAATGTATTAAGTTCCATCATTGAATACTTGATATTGATTGACAGTCAGCTACTAGTCCCTGTGTATATCTCTTTCACTTTGTTTGACACGTGTGGCCACCATCAAATTAACTTTCGGTCTTCTGATGTTACCGCTAAATTAGCATCGCAATATAAGGAAGCCATTTCGATACAAACAATTTCAGCTTGATTATAATTAATTAATTATCTGTATTGCAAACATGTCATTAAAAATAAATTTTTATATCATTACTTTTCAATAAAATAAATCAAGATTGCATATATTTTTACTAATAAAATAAAAATTGAATCGGTGAATGAAATTTTGTTTTCATTCGTAAAAATTAAGAATGATTCTTGTTTTGAGGCGCGGCGAAAAATTACGATGAAAATAAAGGAGAAAATAAGCTAGTATTTATAAACACTCTTTGCATGTAATGGATAACTAAGGATAAAAAAATATCTGATAAGTAACAACTTCGCCTGGGCAAGTATTAAAGTATTAAGAGTTTCTAATTTCTTTTCCTTAATTTTTATAACCGAGCATTTCTTGCTTCCTGGGTTGCATTGTTACATGTACCTCCGTTCAAGGTTACAGTTGTTAAAAATGGTTTTGAAAGAAATTCACATATTAGGATTACTTTAATATTTTTTAAGTTGTTTAAATTGACTTAGAATGCACAAACACTTGTGTGTAACAAAATCATCGTTATCGCGAATTTTTCAGGATAGGATACATAATGTACATTTGCTAAAAATAGGACCACGCGACTTTTTATACAAACGGCACGTAGGCCTAACTGTAAGTATTTGACCGTGATCGAAGCTCTTATTGTTATTATATTAAGATAATTATGAATAGTTTTAAGATTTTTATTACAACGAACTCAAGTAGTTGCTTCTGTACATGTGACGTACAACAGACCGTAGATTTTTTTCTTTACAAAAAGTCGGCCTGAGATTTCTGCTTGTTTGATATTAGATATGAGTTTGAAATTACGAAATTTTAGATTATCATTAATTACAAGTGATATTTTTTATTTACTGTGTCGAATTCTACTAATTTTATGATGAACAGTAGGTCATCAAGGTGTACAGGTAATACACCAATGGACTTCCTGTGTAAACTGTTCGTGTATAGGGATTAGCGCTTCCCACGGTCTGCACGACCGTCAATGCCTCAGGGTGCCAGAGATGTAAAATTTAATCCCTCCCCTTACCTGAGAAAACCGTACGGTTAAAAATCTCGGCCTTTAAATTGTATAATATTTTAGTATACTTATATTTCATAACCAAATGAATATCAACAAAACACATACACGAACCAAGGATGTGCATTTCATGCAGATTTTAAAAATACTTATATAAAACAAGAATTAAATGATGTACATATACTAAAAAACTTTTATTTCTTAAATCCATGAAAAGGAAATAATACTTACCGAGTAGTAGTTAATATTCCAGCCTTAATTCTTGTTATATAGCTTAAAAACATGAACAGCAAAGAGATGCAAACTTCTTGTCCATCAGTTGAATTCAAATTTTGACCTAGATCAGCTGCAAACAGCTATACTCGCCCAGCAAGAAAATTGCATAACAGGGTTATCCTGACACTGAAACTGACGAACTAAGTGAGAGGCACTCCTTATCGATATCTCGAAGGTTTTTGGGGAGTGGATCTTCAGTTATGCTACTTGACCGGGATTAATTGTCAGTGTGAAAATTGTTATGTGCTTATTTGATTTTTTTTTTATATTTTGTGAAAAGAAAGATTATAGAATTAATACACACAACAAAAGCACAATCTAATAAAATAAGACTTCTTAGATACGCTCTGTAATCGTACAATCTACGCAAGAGTATACGGCACGGATTTATATGAGTCTAATTTTAAGAACATTAATTTGGAATAAATAATTATTTTTATTAATTCTATAGTAACATGGAATTACAGTGAGATGTTGGATAAAGATGTCATTATTTATTAAACGCTTATATTAAACATATTGTATAAAGATGTATAAAAAAAAAAAAAAAAAAAAAAAAAAAAAAAAAAAAAGCTGCATTCACAATTCATTAAGAAAAACAAACGTTTTTTGAAACATTATTATAACATGTATAATGAAGTGTTAACTGTAGATGTCACGCTTCATTTAAACTCATATTAAAATTTCATAATGGTGCTAGCTATTGGCACAACTTTTTTGAGTAAATCAATTCAAAATGCGTGC
The DNA here is from genome assembly GCA_003671525.1 of Saccostrea glomerata. Classification (NCBI taxonomy): domain Eukaryota; kingdom Metazoa; phylum Mollusca; class Bivalvia; order Ostreida; family Ostreidae; genus Saccostrea; species Saccostrea glomerata. The sequence goes on along the minus strand of PRKT01002141.1, from coordinate 4,975 downwards.
GTTTCATATATTATGTATAATTATATATATGGGTTCATATGCATAAAAAATCTAAGAATTTTTATTAAGTATTATAATATAATAATAATATATTCCCAGATCAAGCTGCTTAACTAAGAAACATACTTTAAGTTTCATGCATAAAAATTCTAAGTGCATTACTAAGTGCATCATAGCAAAGCATATATCACTTCTTGCTTAAAATAAAACGTCACAATGGTGTGACGTCATTGTGGGTTTTAGACGATATTGAATATCCCGTTTTACGTCATCATCATCGTCTGAATATGGCAGAGAAGAAACGTATACCAAACTGGACACTGGAAGAATGTTTACGCTTAACGCGTTTATTTAACGATAATAAGAAAATTTTGAGGGCTAAATTCGGCGCCGGAGTGACCACTCAAAAGAAGAGGGAAGTATGGAAATCTATTACTGAAGCAATTAATGCAGCCAACCCTTCAACTGTCCGGACTATAGAAGAAGTCGAAAAGAAGTGGCATAACATCCACATGAAGGGGAGGGGAGAATATCTGATTTTAGAAGAAGTTTGCAAAAAACAGGTTCGTGAAATGCTTGGTATGCTTGTTATGTCAGCCATGTTGTTTACCGTACCTAAGATACAAGTGATAAAAGGGTGATAACTCTATTGTCGGTATTGAGGCATTATATATAACGGGATGTAAGCAGTAGGCCCTAGATCTAACTGTGAAATTCTGAAATTGATATTCCAAGTCAAGAGACTCATAATGTATTAAAAATTTATTTTATAAAGTACCAAAGTTACATGTGTAATAATGTACCGTAGGACTTTTGGGTCGCTTAAATTCGAATGACAAAAGACTGGCGTCAAAGACTGAAAGAGTAGACTGTGTCAAATTTGGAAATTATTTTAGCACGGAAACATTACGGAAATTTGGACGACCTTGGTAATCATGCAGATTGTTTATTTTGATTTATTGGTATTTTATAGGTCATAGTCTCACTGTGTTTACCCTAATGGCCTGTGCGAGAATATAACCATACCTTTATTTTTTATAACCCCCCCCCACCGACCAGCAATTTCATTTACCGAAAATACTTTACACAATCTAATAAATAGTAGATGGTAGATCCTCTCACATACTCGCTACACTTACATTGGATCTAACATCTACTTTTAATTAGATTGTGCACACCGCGAAGAACTTTTAGATTTTCCAAACAAATGCGTAGATCTATGTAATAATGATTTGATCAGAAAAAAAAAATCATATACATGTACTATAGTGAATTACAATCAGCTCGAAATTAGCAAGCCATAGTGAAAAAAAAATATTACTATCTCAGCTAGAGTGATCCCCGGTATTTTTTGATAAAGAAAATGTAAACTTTTTTATATACATGAAATAATGGATCTTTTTGAAAAGCAACAAAAACAAATTTTAAATAAAAACAAAATGCTTCAATTTACATAGGTGGAGGACCGGCAGAGAAACCATAAAGTGCATTGTCACAAGCTGTTGAGGAGGTAATTGGTGAGGAAAATGTATCTATCTGTGGAATATCTGGGGCCTTTGATTCCTCTTTGATGACGTTTAACAATTTCAACAGGGGCATGGAAGACATTTCATCTAGTTCACTGCAAGGGTAAGGCTTTCTTAAGTGTCAGTCAACTGTATTACTGTTTTTTTTTAAATCTCGATATTGACTGTTCTGGCTGATTTTTTTTTTTTTTTTGAGTAGTAAATCGATAATTTGATGCTCATAAATGACGAGTATAATTCTTTAAAAATTATTTTTAAACAGACGAGTGGTGGAGGATTTTCAGCTCGAACCACAGCTCTCAACGTGCACGAGTCAGCCCATTATCCAAGAAGACGTGTCACTGGGTATTTCGTCCTTCCCGATGCCGCCAAATTCTCCAAGAGAAACTACAGCTACATGTAACCTAGCTAGAGAGAAACTTCAACTCGAAGTTGAGAACTTCCGTCTGAGGAATGCCCTTCTGAAGCAACAATTGAAAGACTTCAATAAAAAACACTTGTAAAACTTTTTATTAATGTTTATACTGAAAATAAATTTTATTCGATAAAGGTAAAATAATAAATGTCTTCTCTCAAGAAATGATTCATTGTAATGTGATTTCTGTATGCTCTGCCATCCAGATTGTCGGGGACACAGTTGTTGTTGTCAGCATCATCTTCATCACTGCCCGCATCAAAATCATCGTCACTTTCTCCATCCTCGTCAATGATTGGCGTGTTGAGCAATTTTGCTAAATTATGAAGTACTGCGCATGCCATAATATCTTGCAAGCCCTCTCTGGACAGAACCTTATCTCAGAATGTAATACATGAAAACGTCTTTTCCATTGTCCTATGGTTCTCTCAACAATGCACCTCGTCACCTTGTGTGATCTATGAATGAAAAATAAATAAATACAGGCACGTAGCATCGTTTTTGAAAGGTGGGCAACCTGAGAATTTTTTTTTCCTTACCTAAAAAAAGTTGACAGGCAAAGAAAAAAAACTCGAAAATCCTATATATATCTAATGTTTTCCTATATTTCCGTGTCAGAATATACTGTGGTAGAAAACGGGGGGGGGGGGGGCA